>VNKC01001130.1:0-20599 GCA_008042775.1 Drosophila pectinifera | reverse complement strand
GGAACTTGTTTTAAAACATTTAAAAAATGGAAATTCGCGCAGGAAAATTGCCGAAATGGTTGCTCTGAGTTATTCCACTGTCCATAGTATCATATACCGTTTTTTCCGCGAGAATAGGATGTACGACAAAGGAAAACGGCTCCCAACAAAATCTTTAATCTAACAGACGAGCGCTGTATCGTCCGGAAAATTCGGGAAAACCCTAAATTATCGACACCAAAAGATGCTAATAAGGTAGAGACCGAGTTGGGCAAGTCCTTGGCACCCCGAAACAATTCGACGTGTGCTCTGGGAGCACGACTATAATGGCAGAATAGTTCGAAAGAAACAATTCATTAGCGCCAAAAACATCAAGAGCCGGTTAAATATCGCCAAAGAGCACATGGGAAAGGATTCTTCTTTTTGGAATACTTTATATTTGTGGATGCGTGAATATTGATAATATATCACCATTTGGGTCATAGGTCCGACATTGTACAAGCCTGGCTTTACTATAATTGTCCGCACGTTATGCAGCCGAAAGCACAGTCAGCCGACATTAATATTATAGAAAATTTGTGGGCTATTTTGGATGCAAACGTCCGCAATCGGAAAATATCCAACAAAACTGACCCTAAAGCGACGTTGATCGAGGAGTGGTCCAAAATTTCCCCAGATGTCACCCAAAAGTTGGTCGATTCCATGCCAAAAAGGCTTAAAATGGTTGTTGACAAAAAAGGTGACCAAACCAAATATTAAAAAATATATTTTTAGTCTTTAAGCATATCTTTTTCTTTGAAGTATGTAACTTGTTGAAATAAGCTGTGGCATTGTTTTTCGATGTTTTTCGTTATTAATTAAAAAAAAATATTTAAAAAACTATAAAAAATATATAAAATGAAGAAATTATAATTTTAAACATTAACAAAGAATCGTGCGTTTAAATTATTTTGATTTTCCGTTCGGTTCATCTTTTACAGGCATTTAAAGTTTTCAATTGGCGCTGGTTGAAATAAGCTGTGAGCCACTGTAGATATCTATACAAATATTTTGTTTTGGCAGCATTAGATTATCTAATTAAGCGCAAGACAGAATGATAAAATCCATATCAATTTACATGTGAATCCCTCACAATCTTTTTTTTTATTTCGGTGTACCGAAAAGTGTAGCCATTGACAATGAAAAATCGTCGAATTCCGCCTTCATAACTTGTATGATGAAAGACCAATTAATAATTCAAGTCTACACTGTTCCACTGTATAAAGCTCAGTAAATGAACGATTTCATTCCACACTTTCAGAGGTCATGTTACGCCTGAAAAATAATGGAACTTACAATACGTTCCAAGAATTATTAAATTGAGCCATTTATGAATAAAATATTTCCTTTCACTCAGAAACTAACATAAAGAATTTAGAATTTTTTTTTTTTTGTGAAAAAAAAAACAACTAAACCTGGCCAATATGAATAAAGTCGACAAGATAATGTCGATAAACTACAAATAAAACAACAGTCAGACTTAAAAACATGAAACCTAATATAATCTACTCCCCTGGTCAAGAAATTAATATATCCGAAAATTTGCTTTGAAAAACGTTTAATTCATTTATTCCAGATTCATTCTTATAAACTTTGCTACATCCAATGAATCTGTAGAAATAAAAAATTATTCGTACGATCAAACTAGTTTCATTCACCAGTGTATTGGAAATAAAATCATTAACTAAAATCATAATTCATATAAAAGACCTTACAACACTAAAAAAAACACTCAAAGAAATTTCCTACCATATCGACCCCGAATGGAAAACAAACACCCTATATCCACACCCACCATGAGATCACACAAACATTTGACACATTTTAAGTAACCAAAATAAAGTTCAATAAGCGTCCAAAAAGATCTTTTAACTGGATTTCATCTGGGCAGGTTAAATACTTGTCGCCCTTATCGCCACAGCCTCTCTATCGCCCGCTCTGTTACCACACTGACAGAACTAGCGGGGTGTTACGCCCGGCAGGTCGAACTTAATGCTCTCCCTTATCTACTGGTTCCTCCGCCTGATCCTCGCCGCAGGACCTTGACGCTCCCTGGTCCTCTTTGTGCTGATCCTGGAGTCTTGATCCTTGATCTTTGATCCTTGAGTTTCATGTCCTTGCACTTTGACTTTGACTCTTCATTGTGCAACTTCGCGATCACGCTACCGGGGGCAAGGTCCACCGGAGTCCCGTTGCATTCGCGGCGTCTCTCTTTGTCGTCCAAAGATCAACGCCTGCGATCATGTCATGGGGTGTGAAGTCCATCAAGGTCGCGTTAGGTTGACGGCGTTTCCTTTTTGGAGTCCAAAGTCCACCCATTATCGTTTGACCTCGATGCCCCTGACTTGCCACCTGCATCGCCACTCCTTAGCTGTTGCTAGGCGCCTTCAACAGTACTTTCGCTCCTTGACTCACTCCTCCTTGACTGCTGCAAGGCATTTCCCGGCATATATATTACATTATTGGAAGCGATTGTCACAGTAACATTTTTAGCTATTAAAATATGATTTTTATTGGAATAGAGTTGAAGTATAATGTATGTGAATTGTCTTCAGAAGTTTTCATTGAACTGCGATCGAACTTCTTTATATAAGATATAAATTTAATAAAATTTAAATAACTCAATAAGCAGGTTAAACAAAAATATAAAATACCCTTTTTTGCACTTTGCCGAAATTGGTTACGGATCTGTCTAGCAAAAACTCAGTGCAACAGGCACTTAGACCCCTAAACATAACATAACATACATACATACATCAGCGGCGATTATCATACTACGTAAGTATTTTTCGACCACGTTAAATAATTTTGCATTCTCTAACTTTCTCAGAACTAAAATTAAATGCATTAACTTAATAAAAGTAAAAAAAAGCAAGCAAAAGAAATAAGAAGTGAAACATAATTATATTTTATCTATTTTCAGATATGTCGATTTTTAAGACTTCAGAATTACGGTTGTTATTTTATAAAAGTCGCACTACAATATCGTATAGCAATAACAATCGGAACATTTGTAAAAAAGTGTTAGTAAATGCCAACTTAAATAAAATCATTACGGGTTTAAGAGAGTTTTTCTAAACATCAAACAATAAAATCAAAAAGATTTATTTCAGATAAATATTTATTTATATGAAATATAAAAACAGTCGGAAACGGGCACTACGAAAAACACAACGACGTACAAGAAAGCGATTGACCGAGCCAAAAAATGAATACTTGGCTTCAATTGAAAAACAAATATAAATCCTGGGCATATGGAAAAAAATGAAAAAATCTACAAAATCAGTACTTTGCCAGAGATAGAGAGAAACAATTAAAGCACCTACACAATTCTTTATGCTTGTTTGAAATCCCCAGGGCTTAATACCTTCTCTTATCGTAAACTAGACTTACACAACAAAAAACTAGAGCAACATACGTCATAAAGTACAACATAACAACATCTGTTGGCGTTAAAAAAAAAAACAAAACAAAGAAGTAACGTCCTCCGCGGATTAAACCGAGAACCTCCAAATCGCAGATCCTGAGTTCCCTATTTGTCTTTAGTTCAGTTGATCTAAGAATTGAGACAACTTGCAAAAAAAAAAAAAATTTTAATTTCCGTCCCGCCAGAGGAGGTCGGAAGTGCTTATCTTTGACAAAAAAAAAGTTTTATAAAAATCGATAGAGCCAAAGAAATAAGAATAATTTAAAAGAGTTTTACACATTTATATATAAATAAGAAATAACGAATTGATAACGATTTTCCAACAATTTTACTATAATTTTTTCGATGGATCCTATGGCTAATATTATCGATTTACACAAAATTTTTAAAGTGATTTTAAACAACTACAACATTATCCTGTGTAATTAACATAAATGTTAAATAGCTTCTATGTTGTGTGTGCATAACGGAGCAAATAAATAAGGAGATAAACAAAGGGTGATAAGCCTATCACTAATACAATAAACAAAGTCGCAGAAACCGGAAACTGGAACGTTTAAGGAGCTGTCAATTGGGTCTTGCCAAAATGTATAAGTGCTGGATCCTTCAATGCCTTGCAAACTTCTGACTGAATTTAAAATATCCACTCCAAAGAGTATAAAAGTCATTATTATTTATATAATATACACCTTTACAATATGACACAATAGCCAAACTTTTATTATAATTAATTAATTATAGTATTCAACTCGTCCAATAAACTTGTGAGATGGTCTCGGAGCGAGTAAGTGGGAGAATTGAGTTGTTCACAGGCTGCGGATAGCGGCTGGCCTTATATGAGGTGAGCGGTGAATAAGCATGCGACGGACGCCAGACGGACTCTGTTAATCAGAAGCCTATACTCGTACAAATAAGCAGACCCGGACAACTGCAAAATGGCACTAAAAGAAGCCAAAGAGCTGAGAAAGTTCCTAATAAAATTAAATGAACACATACAATTTGTAACGGGAGAATGTTTTTCACTTCTCCATAAATGGAATAATGTAACAAAAATTAATATTAAGGAAAAACTTCTGCGAAAAGTGCAACTACCAAGATCAGAAACTGGAACTTAAATAATAAAAAACTTAAAAAAAAAATAATAATAAGAACACAACAATAAAGGTACACAACAAAGTCAAAATAATGCACATTTTCAAGCGATAAATGTAAGAATGATAAAACCAAATATATGTAGATTCCGGGTTACTAATGAATACAATAAATAAAACAAAATAACAGAATGTTCAAATAAGTCGTAGTTCGTAGTCCGCACTCCGCACCTTAAATACCTTTAGAAATCACATCCAGACCAAGATATTTAATAGCTAACTACATACAGTACGCCTATCAGTGAGCACAAGTGTGAGAAGTATCTGCACTCTTATATATAAGATTCAAGTATGTCTAAAATACTCTTGATACCCCTTATGAAGTCTGGCCAAATTACTTATGAACCCTTAGAGTTGGGTATACATATGGATACTGTAACTAATACGTAAGTTAAACCAAAATAAAAAAGCCAAAGTACAAGGTGACCCTAAAACAAGCGATGTACTCAGATACAGATACAGATGCAGATACAGACAGTCACATACACATATATAAAGAAATAAATTGCCAAAAATTTAAAATTTTAATAACTTTCACATGATTACATTATTTCAAATAATTATTATTTACATTAATTCAATTTTCATTCTTACAATTTTATAAATCTTAAATTGATAGTGATCTTTACAGATGCTCTTCATATATCAAATGTTCTCCTGTTAACCTCAGAGGTCCCGGGGTCTTACTGTTTAAGGTGTTTATTAATGAACTACCCAAAACTCTGAATATCTCTAGATTAATTATGCCCGCTTATTACGTTAAGCCTTGTAATCACTGTACACTGTAAGTACAGCCCTCGCCTGTCGAATTTTCAAATTTTTCTTTGCGAAATAAAAAGTAAATGCCTTTTTCTATATAAAATCTGATATTTTTTGCAAGAGAAAACATTTTTTGACTAGTTTGTCTATTGACGATTATTTTATATCATCAGTAGATCTATTTAGTACGCACTTATTAAAAAAAAATTGTTTCTGACCCCTCCTCGAATTCGGAAAAAATTCGATTTGGTTTCAAGGTTTGCCTTACTTTTGGTGGAATGAAACAATTTGGTAGATATACTTGAAATGGTGGTCATTAATATTGTTTGGGAAGCATAAACATGTCATTGAGATCACTGGAACTGAAACTTTTTAAGGTCCCTTTTATCGGTCCCTTTTGGACCGATAAATAAATAATTTCGGCCTCTATAGCGCGCATTTGAACACTCAATTTTATTCTGAAAATAATCAAGTCAAACAAGATCAAACAACTGAGCAGTAAATTGTATTAAATATTCCGATAACAAAACGATGACAAAATGTTTGCGAAACCCGGAGCTCTCAAAAACAAAACCGTAAGTTTTTGCCAAAACGCAAGTCGCAAAAACAAATTGAAAACCGAAGCCCCCCTTGATAGTTATGAATTTTGGTTTAAATAAATAAATACATTATGGTCGTGCTTTAAAAATTTGAGTAAAATCGTTATAACCTTAGCAACATTTACATTTGAGTTGGCAGCTCCAATATGTTGCTCAGCATGTTTTTCATACACTTAAGCTTCTTTCGACAAAGTGCAACAGCCATGTCCATGAGTATTTTAATTTCACCCACAATGCTTTAGGTGCCACACACATAACTCATTTATAAAAAGATATAATAAAATCGATTTCCTTGGCTGAAAAACTCCATTCAGCTCCTCGTTTCAGGCCCTATATCGCGATCGATTTTCTAAGCACTAATATGCGGTGCATACAATATAATAGTGCTATCATACGACCAACACACTTTAGATGCTGGGGAATCAATTTGCCAGAAAAGGCTTGAAGCGTTTTATGCGATCACCCTTATCGCGTTTTACGTTAAAGAACTCTTGCATATCCACGGTCTTATTTTAAGCACTCTCGTACTGTCAGTATGACTTTTGGATGCGACGTGATGATTCGTCTTTGGCTGCTTCCGAGTACTCTACCATGAGATACTCCATGCTCTTAAATTGAAATTCGCTGCCCTTCCTTGGACCCTTGTCCAGAGCAACTGCAAGACATTCAAGTTGATGACTTGTTCTTCTGCCCAAAAACCATTTTCTAGTCCCGCCTGAACCAGAAGGCACCTTGACATTTCCACCAGCTGTTGTCTGTTTCGATAGGAGAGCTTAGATTTCGGTGACATCCACAAGGATGTTTTGTACTTATTTTCGATATACCGTAGTTGTTTATTTTCTGAATCTTCCTTTAGAGGAGCGTACGAGTGGCTAACATAAGACATTTCTCGGATATGGCGATCGCAAGTAGCATATTAGTCTTTTCTTGAACAAGCTTCCCTTGTGATGAAGAAATTAATATTACAAGGAGTACATTTTTTGAAACACTAATGAAGCAGTCGCTGTCCGCCTCGTATTTGTTCCATGTATTCACTTACAATCTTCGTGTATTTAAGCCAGTTATATATGAACTTGAACAACGCATGGGAGTGGTATAATGATCCAGTGTCTGCGAGCTCAGAGGTCAGATCTGGCAGTTGCTTGATTCTTATTGATAGATGGAAGCGGAGTGTTGAACGCCTTATCATATCATATACAGCTAAACATCTAAACTTGCAATTATGTGACAAGAATAATGAACAGAGTCACTGTTTCTAAATTGTTTGTTTACGTCGTCAAAAAATGAACTCATCGCCAAAGAGTTCCCTGGAATTGCACCAAATTTCAGAGTGGTAAACGGATTATTGAAAGAGTCATTTATCTAGAAAACTGCATACATAGAAGTCCAAGCAATAGTACGCTATTGTCCGCCTAAAAACTAATGAACAATGTGATTCCAGCGACGACCGTCAAGAGAAAGATCAAAGGAGCTTGAAATTTCATCCCACGAATTGCCATTATTCTAACTAATCTTTTATTCCAATCCAATCGAATTCAGTTAATCGTTCTATTGATTTTCCGATTTCCATAAGGAGAATGGTGACAGCCAAGCCGATCCTTTTTCTCAATAATCAGAGCAGCCTGCCATAGTTTGAGGAGGCCAATCACATGTATAGTAATAGATAAGATGGAAGGTCAATCCCAAGAAGTCTGTGGGATCAATCAATCAAGTAATTAGTACATAAGTGAAGAGCTATTAAAAGGCGTGGGTGCCCAATAAAGAATCAGTTCTTAACGAAATGCTAATGCGTTTTTACTAGGGACTCTGGGGTTAGCGGTATAGGTTGCCATTCCATGAGAGCGATTCGAGCTGCACCTAAGACAACCGATGTACGCTGCTAACATATGTAATAACAGTAATTGTAATTAAATTGATTTGTAAATAGTGTTGGATAATTGTAAATATATGTGGGGTGTGTTTGCCGCAAGATGCAAGCATGCCAAAGATTTCCCTAGACAACAAGCAAACGAGTAAGAACACGCTGAAGACGAGTAAGCAACCAAACGACGAAGAGAGACGACGAGTTCAAATCCATAAAGAAGACGAGGACGAAAGCAACAACGACGAAGAGAGAGGACGAGTTCAAATCCATAAAAAGACGAGGATGAGAGCAACAACGCCAAGAGAGACGACGAGTTCAAATCCATAAAGAAGAAGAGCAGATAGCACGAGGCAGACGCGAGAAAGCCAGAGAGAGGGCAAACGACGACGAGAAGAGAGTTGAGTTTGGGCTAGCAACGAAGACGGTTGCACGATGACGAGCCAATACGACGATCGCGTTTTGTGTTTTTTCTTATTTCAAATTATTATATTTTATAACGGATATAATGAATAAAAACTATATCTAATCATTTAATTTAATAAAACAAATCCGACATATATTTAGAATATTGTTAGAACAGTATGTAGACTGAAATTAATTAAAGTATAAAAACAAACGGTTTAAATCTGTGCCTCTTCCTTGAATTAACCTATAGTCCTCAAACAAACATAAGAGAGAATAAAACAAGTAGAAAGCTACAGTCGAGTGCGACCGACAGTGAGACACCCGGCACCCAAAGAAACACAGCTCGTGGATAGATAGATGGAAGATAATAAAAATAACACTGACAGAAAACAAATGACTGAACATAAAACGGTGACGGGCACTCCTTGAATGCCTAGAAAAACCTATAGCTGCTGCAGCACTATTAACTACAACGGAGGCAAAACCGAAGGGACCCAATCAATGGTGGTGTGCTCCTGCGCAAGGTCCTGCGGCAGGTGCAGCACATCCACAACAACAACATATACTTATGAGCAAAAGCGGATTGGAAATATTTCCAATTTTTGGATCTTTATTGCGAGCGTTTCAAATCTTTTTTTTTAAACATTACTTCAAGTTTACATCAAATAAGATTTTAACGGTAGCCCTATCTTCGATAACCTGAATCGTACTCGTTGACAAGATAGGAGCCTAATAATTTGTAATTATTCTGCTGAAAATCAATGAGCGAATTATATATATATATATATATTTAATTGCTTATTTTAATAAATTAACATTTACAATGAAAAATTTGTTTGAAGAGGGTACCACATCTCCCACATCTACCCACATCTCCCTTCATCTAATAAGAAATTCTACATAGTTTACACCTACTTCCTAATAATCTCCTAATACCATTAATAGAAATAATCGAACATGATTCCTTATTTTACTTAATTAAATAAATATGTAAATATTAAATAAGTATTATTATAAAAATCGCAATTCTCCATATCATTCTTATCAACGATATAATTGTCTCAGCTCGTTCGGAAGTATTTAGAACAAGAATGGACCATAACTTTAGGAGCCGAAGCTTGTATACCCTTGAAGGTTGGCATTTTACACAACCGCTATAAGACATACAGTAAAATTTCGGTAAAATTAAAACAAACGATCTGTGAAATAAGTACAAAAAAAAAGTACAAATATGTAAAAAAAAAAAAATTTCGTTCTTCTTATTCTTATCTTAAAGCAGTGCGATGAGTTGTATTTAATTATAGAGATATTTAGAATGTGCTTATGTACTTTTATATATAACTAATTATTTTGTATTTTCCGTAAATGTACGAAAAGCATTGTGTTTGGGAAAATACGACGAGGTTTACAATATATTATCAGCCTCAACGTCCTATGCAAATTATAAAGCCATTCAATTTGGATAACTAGTGTACTTCATCTTGAAATATAGAATGTAGAATAATAGAAAATATACCACCGATGAATAAAAGATTTATTGCGCCATTGTAGAATAGCTTATAATGAACCTTTAGAGTCCAACTCGATCCAACAATGGACAGATCTACGGACAGACGGACAGAGGGAGAGAAGGACATCGCTAGATCGACTCGACTGTTAATGCTGATATATATATTCTTTATAGGGTAGGAATTGAATCCTTCACTGCTGACTAAAATTATGATACCAGGAGGGCCCATAGTGTGGGGAGCTAGCGCTCGCAAGCTCTCGCTCTTCGTTCTCTCCCTCTTCCCACCTACACCTACCGCGGAAGCTCACCACTCCGCGCTCCCCAAACTTTGTTAGTTGTAGTGTAAGTTGGTTACGATTTACCACCTCAGAACAGAGGTTCAAATAAAAGTGCAGTGAAGCATATTATAAAGTGAAACGATGCCGCCTTCTTTTTCTGCAACATTACTTCTACTACGAGGGATTCCAGCACTTCGGAGTCCTTAATTTCCCAGCACACCAAAGACGACCAACGTCTAATAATCCGCCCCCTTCATTTCAAACGTCAACAAATCGATATTTAAAACAAATATTAATCTTGAAAAATTGTGAAAATTATAGAAACGCACGCAGTTCTAAAAAGGCTATATATAAAGTTAATAATTTATAAGTACATAAGTATAAAATTTAAAGTACATCTGGTTATAACTGTATACTAATATTTATTTTGAAAAAAGAAAACGTTACCTGATTCAGTTAAGAAATTATGAATTTAAGTGTTTGATTATCGTCAAATTTCTAAAAACTTTAATTTGGACATATTCCCATTCCCATTGAGATATGATATTTTTGAACAATAAAGCAGAACATAATAATTTGTATATTTGGATTTAATGTCAATGTTAATTAAAATAAATTTCACAAAAAACAACGTAATTTTTAACAACTGTAATCGTCCAGAAAAAAATTATGAAAAATATATACAATTTAAATAGACGCCAGTTTTGCATACCAACAGAACAAGAAAAGCCAAAACAAACCATAAAAATCACTGCGAGATGCATAAGTAGACTGAATTAGTTATTTATTCCGGATAGTCGTTGACCTATACCGATACCCACGAGTACCCGAAGCCAAAGTCCATCAGGATCATTCAACGCTAACAACAACAAGAAAAGTCATCGAATTCTAAAAAGTGCATTATTGCACTGAACCGAATTCAAATCGGCGCTGAGGAGAACTAGGCAAGTCAATAGAAGTAAGAAAAAAATTGAAAAATATGTGCCTTAATGTGAACACTAAGGCGCTGTATCACGATGACTAACATATGTTCCCAATTTTTATAAAAGACGCAAACTTCACAGTCGAGAAAACAGTAAAAGTCCACTAAGCTTTCACAACGACCGCGCCAGATATACAGCACCAAGTTTTATAAAAGGTGAAAGAACCATTAAGACTGTTTTCTGGCTGGCAACATCCTGCAATGCACATTTATGCATAAAGTCATAAAGCAAGTGAACGGACATAGGAGCTCAATTCCAAATAAATAAATATAAATGGACAAAAATATCTGAAGTGTTGAACAATCAACGATGACGAAGTATGTGACTCATAATGACCCGAAATGAAAACTGAAGCTGCAAAGCCACTGAATATAATGTGCGAAGTATTTATTTTATACTTTTTAACTAAAAACAAGTTTCTCATATTAAATATTGTGTATGTTAGAGCAGTATTTTATTATTAAAATGTACATATATGTTTGAACCTAAAAAGAAAGTAGTAGAAAAGCTGTAGTTTGACAGACTTTGAGATACCCAAGGCATTGTGGGTAAAATTAAAATGCAAAGGGACCTGGCTCTATCTCTTTGGACAAATAAGCTTGTGAAAAAGTGAAATTAAACAGAACGGAAGCAGAAGGAAATCTTAACAATGAAGAAAAATGTTGCTTGGAACATGTTAAGCAAAATGTTTGTGCTGCCAACTCAAATGGTGCACGGGTATTGTAATTTAGTAGTAATATAGTAATACATACATTAACAGGAAAAACGAAGCCATAAAGTATATATATTATTGATCAGCGTCACCAGACGATTTAGCCATATCCGTCTGTCCGTCGTGTGTAACAACAGATCTCTGAGACTATAAGAGTTTAGCTACCAAATTTGGTGACCACATTGTAATCTTTTGCACACCAATGTTTCAAAATTTGGCCATGCCTTCTTCTACTCTCGAAAATCATAAAAAACATTAAACAACTTTATAGTGCTAATTTTCGGTTAAATAGGCTTGTTCGGAGGTTTTCTGAAAATTAAAGTAAAGTCGGATAATAAATTTGGTAGATATAAGGTAATAATAGTGGAAATTTAAGGTGTCGAAAGCACTATTTTTTCAAACTTCTTTTATCCCATTTTTTTTTTCTTATTTATTTGTTATTATTATTTTATTCATTATTAATTTTTTTTTAATTGAATGAAAATCTTGAAAAAAGTAAGTGAATCTAGTACTCTTTGACGTACCCGAAAATAAATATTTGGCTGCGATTACCATAGCTTCATCATTTTTTAAAATTAAATTTTTTGTTTTATTGGAGTAGGGTTGTTGAAAACTAATGTATGTAAAAGGAATATTGTAATGTAATGGATTGTATTGAAAAGTTTCCATTTGTTAACTGCGATCGAACGAGTTTGCGTGCGTCTTTGTAAAATGTATCAGTTGAATAAAAAGGAGAAAAACTTAATAAGAAAATTAAATTTAAGTGTATAGAACTTTTTTTGGACTTCGCCGTGTCACAGATCTATCTTGCAAAAACGAGAAGCATCGGGCACTTAAATCCCTGGACCACAAACAACTTTACATAATGAGCGGCGATTGTCATCCTACGTATGTGTGTTTCGACAATATTTCACAATAAAATGTCGCCAAAACTGCAGAATACAAAGAGAGTGTTCAACAATTACAAAAAATATTGAAATTCACTTTGGTAACTTTTTTTCATACACCAACTTTCTCAAAATTTAAATTAAATAACAAAATGATAAAAACTAAGCAAGCAACCTTTAAAAATTTGAACCTAACTCTTAAACCTGTAGGTCATTCCTTATATTACGTAGTAGGACCCAGTAAATAGCTTCAAAACTCTTACAATAAAAATGGGCTTCTTTATTGGAATAGAGAATCAAGTATTCACGAAGGGATAGCAAATCACTTTAATGGGTGTTACTCAACGAGTCCATAGCTGCATTTGACTTATTTCGGGTTTGCTCAAAATGTAGCCATATTTGTTTTCATTTGCTAACATTTGTCAAGATTTTCATAACTTTAGAAAAAGTGATTTAGCCAATTTAACCCACAAGACCTTGGATACCGGATACCTCACAATGAATAACTACTTATTTGTTCTTCTTTTTATTAAGTTTTGTTGTTGTTATTCTTATTTTTATTATTATTAGTATACCCGGTGCCCATAGGGTATAAGGGTATTATAATTTATATATATATATATATTAAAACAAGGGTATATGAACCAATCGAGATCGTATTTAATAGGCAGAAGAAGGCATCTCCGACCCTATAAAATATATATATTCTTGATCAGCGTCACCAGCCGAGTCGATTTAGCCATATTCGTCTGTCCGTCCGTGTGAAACAACAGATCTCAGAGACTATTAGAGCTGGAGCTACCAAATTTGCTGAACACATTCCAATCTTTTGCACGCAGATCAAGTTTGTCCATATAGTAAGCAAGCATAAGTCTTTAAAGCTCTCAAAGGCCTTCACAATGCGATTTATGAAAAATGTAATGAATGAAAAATCAGGAATTCAAACTTTTAAATTATTTACTTTAAATGTCTTTAAAAACGCGGCAACACACACACATATGCATGTATCCATACAGACTTCCGAAAAATCAAAGATTAACTTCCCGCACAAATACTATGACGAATTAAAACAATCGTATCTTATACTTACTTACTTAGACGACGCACCAACGAATGAAAAGTCTTGACGCGGGCTAAAACAATGCAGTGCGTTCTGCTATGCCTTTCATACAGACTTGATTTCAGCAACTATATTCCAATAAAAATGCGCCTTTTAATTGCCAAAAATGATAAAGCTAGAAGTCTGAGTGCCAGAGTCACGTTATTTTTGCATGAGCGGCGTGTGTTCAAGTCCTGCAAAGTCCGTTGAGTTTTTTGTTCATTTGCATGCTAAGTTGTTCTAATTTTTATTATATTAATACATTTAACTTCAGTTATATGTGTATTATGTTATTTTTTAAATTTTTTTGTGGACGCTCTTTCTGTTTTGCAGTCTTATCGCTATTTAGCGCAGCCCTATACGCAAAGTTGGTTATGGTCCAGGGGTCTAAGTGCCCGTTGGCTCCGCTTTTGCAAGATAGATCCGTGACAATCCCCGGCGAAGTAATAAAACTGTTCTATTAATTACATTTTTATACATTTAATACATTTATAACATTTAATACATTTATAGAGACACAAAAAAACTCGTTCTTTCGTTTTGAATGTAAATTCTTTACGCGAAATAACATAATGCTATGCTTTTCACACACATTTATTCTTCTGTATTGAATTGATCTGAGTGCCCAGTTCATGATGATTTTGCAGGATCGGCTTGTGATCAAATCACGAAAAATCAATTTTTTCCATGTATTTTTTCACTACCTTAATTACTTTCTCCTTTCCATTCAATTATTAAAAAAAAATTAAAAATTGGATAACAAGAACAAAATGGAAAAAGAAGATGGAAATATAGTGACTGCAATTGGGTTCCAAAACTCGACCCTGTTGGCAATGCGTTGCTTCGTAGCATACCTTTTCGATCCTATCTTAAAATATCACCTTTATTGACTAATATTTTCCAAATTTATTATTCGATTTTAGTCAAATCTTCAGAAAAAGTCAGCACAAGCCTTTTTATGCGTTTAAGTTATTTACTTGGTAGCTCTAGGTCTTATCGATTGAACGTATGAACTAGAAGGTAGTACAAGTGGAGGGCCCTTTACAGACTATTCCAACTAGAAATACTCATTTCGACTTCACAATCATTTAAGGTCACTGCAACATTGAACGCAGTAAAACTGCAAAAGGCTAGGTAGCTAGCATGTATCTTCTCCGACAACTAAGCTGCCATCAAGGCTCTGATGATTACATCCAATTCGAAGATTGTAATCGACTGCCGCCTATGACACATCGCGATGCTTATGCAGCTGTAATGTGGTTCCCTGGACAAATTTACATTTTATGCAAGGATGTAGCAGACAAATTGTCAAGGACGGGAATCACGGGAACACTCTGATCACCTGCAGAACCTCATTGCAGAACATCTTATGAAATGCATGAACGCGTTAGAGTATTGTTTTCAATTATATACACCATAAGTAAAAGCTATATCGTCTGGCAGCACTCTAGTAATCTATTTGATATAGCATAGTTTCTTTGAATTCTCTTACATATATTTCGTTCTCTTGCATCTATTTAATCCATAACTCTAACGAGAAAGAAAATACATTGAAAAGTTTAATTAAAATAGATTATTTTAGTAAAAATATTTTTTACTTCAGGAAGCCGAAGTCTCGTATTTTTCAATTTGGCCCAACCGTTCCCAATTTCTGGAGGTGCACATTGTAATACAAATTGACTGATTGCTCTTATGACAGCTGTATAATAAACTCCTCTGATTTAAAATCTTAAGATATGTCTACTTATATTTTATATATCTACATATAGGTTAAAAAACTAACGCAAAACACTTGTATCCTCACTTATATGGGATTTTAAGGGTGTACCAGAATAAGGGAAGATCAGAAAAGAAATAAGGGAAACGTTTAATATTAGCTACGGATCCAAATAATAATCGTACAAGAAAGTGCAATAAATATATAAACAACCGATATGCGTCTAGAAGGAATTTTGGGGTAAATACTGGAAGTCACTCGAAGGGATTTAAGACACGGCTAGGTTAGGCAAGATATAAACCAGAGGGTAAAAAACACCAACACTGGACCAATGGAAGATTACATGGAAATTCTGTTGTTCCAAAAAAGAAGAACCCACATCCAAGGCAAGCCAGAGGGCAGACTATCAGCTACCAAATCAAAAAGAAGAATCAACACCCAAGGTAAACCAAAAAGTAAGCCGACAGATCTAAGAAGTCATCACTATGGAAAGAATACACTGGGCGACAGACTCTTTCGACAAATCCAAGACCAGACGGAATATTACTGGCAATGTTGCAGACAATAAAAGCATGCATTGGTAATTGTCTACAAGAAATCTATTTGTCATGTATAAGGACTGTTAAAAATATGCATCAGAGCATGCAATTGCTGGAAGGACTAAGACATTAAACAATTGAACTATAGGATAGAGTAGAGCACAGACTACATGACAACCAAACTGAGGCCTGGGGATGCGTACACAACTATATAGACGGATTGGAGGAGTTAGATGGAATCTGGAGCTCATCAGGTATAACTTTACACTGACGGTTCCAAGATGATCAGAGGTATATGGGCAAGAGTTTTCACAGTAAACCTCTCCCAGAGTCAGTTACATTATTCCAGGCGGAGGTTCCCGCAATATTGGAGAATGCAATGTAAAAAGACACAAATTAATAGAACGACAATTTCGAAAAGCCAGCATGCATGGAATGGACGTAGAAATCTGGTCTCAGGAGATCGAAGCTATGCTAGCCAAAGTGCAAAACGGCAGCCAACATCGGCGACTGGGCTATAGGCACAGATGCCTATTATATGGGATTGCCCCACAATTCACACTCTTAAAAGTGTCATTATGCCCAATCTCAAAGTGTCAGAACGAAGCTAAGCGTTAACTGAATCGTGCGGAAACGTGCGGCTAACTCAGAGATATAGTGTCTTTGTCCCACCAAATTAATATGTGATGTAATTGCCCGTGACCAATAATACGCGTTGTATTCAAAATGTATTTCCTTTTATTGGCTCTCGATATTTACAATTATCCTTGACCGTCTGCTGCGACGCCGCTCGTCCTGGTCCGGTTATGCGGCAGTCTCGCTGGCAAGAGCTAGCGGTGTGTTACCCCCGTGGTCAGAATTTCGTCGGCCCGGTGTACCGCCTGGCCAAAGCCTAGCCACCCGCGCAACTCCTGCATCTCGACCTACTGGTTCCTGCTCCTCACCGCAGGATCTGTCGCTCCCTGATCCTGGCTCCTTGTGCCGATCCTGTAGCTTTGATCCTTGATCCTGGACCTTGGCCGCTTGAACGGTGATCCTTACTCCTTGGCTCCTTATCCTTGATCTCCTCGATGCTCGATATCGCGGACGCACTTGCACTGACTCCTGCACACGTAATAATGATTCCGCTTTCCTAGCTCCCGTTGTTCCTGGCTGGCCACCTGCATCGCCACTCCTTGGCTGTTGCTAGGCACCTTCAATAGTATTTTCCTCTCTTTGCCTAGGTCTCCCTTGCTGTTGCGAGGCGCCCGCCGAGTTGTGCAATCCCCGCACCCCTTACCTCTCGCTGTTGCGGCTTAGTTTATAGTTATTTGTAAGGCTTTTATTTAACTCCTTACAACATATTAAAGTGAATTCATTCATACTGTCCTCTAATACACATAAATGCTTGAATCAAAAACCTTTTCGGACATCAAAGTGTCTCAAGAGAGATAATGTATGAAAAAGTGGCAATAGTCTTCGCCGCTAAAACTAGAGCGCGCCAAGAAAGAATTGAGCTAATTAATTAAGCTAATAATTTTAATCGTGTACGCGGGCAAATGGCCTCTTGCTGACTGTGTGTGAAGAAAGGCAAACTTATTGAGAGCTCTGAGTATTTTTAAAGTATTTGGCATGGGGAAACGGTTTCAAAAAAGTAAACTAAAAAAAGTCTCTAGAATCCTGTTTGTTCCTTGTAAGACTAATGTGAAACACTCACGCAATCACTCATTTTTCGAATTCCACTTATCCCGAATAAAACGCCATTCCAATTTTAATACTTACAATTTCAAATGCAATTGGTGTTGGTAATTTCCAATAATAAGGCTCAACTATAAGCTGCGTGTTTAGAATCAACGCAAAAAAAAAACAAGTAGAAAAGCTTCAGTCGAATGTGACCGACTGTGAAATACCAGGCACCATAAGCTTCTATGTGAGTGAAATTAAAATATACATGGATATCGCTCTTTCACTTTGTCTAAATAAGCTGAAATTAACGAAAAACTTAAATTCAACAGGACGGAAGGCAAAAGGAAATATTGACAAATAAAGAAATGTTGCTAGGAACATGTTGGAGCAACACCCAAAAAAGAAAAATGTTGCAGAACTGAAATGTAGATGTTGCAGAGGCATACGAAGAAACTGTTTTTTGTTTAAGAACTCATCACTCAAAGTTTTAGGGCACGTCCAAATAAATGAATTTATTTTATAACCATTTACTTTATAAAAATTAGTGGTTTTCGTGGTTTTCATGGTTTTTGGAAGGCGGAAATGGACATGTCAAAATTTTTAATAAACTAAATTTGCGTGCCACAGATTAGAATATTGTCACCAAACTTGGTAGCTATAACTCCTATAGTGTCTGATATCTATGGCTTCTATATATATAAATATATCAAGAATATATATACTTCATAGGGTCGGAGATGCTTCCTATTATCTGTTACATATATTTTCGGTTGGCACTAAGTTATTCGTATTACCCTTATTACCATTCCCCTTAATTTTGTAGCTCTTATAGGCTCTGAGACTCTTCAGTTTTTCAACCAGGTGATCCCTAAAGGAAAGTCTGGCTCTATCATGACTCCCCTAATATGTATAGCTCTGACCGACTCGATCTTTAATGGAACGTCTCCTCATTCCTTTGGCTGAAAATGAGGACTGCATCTTTTCTGTGGTGCGATACGTTAGGACAACCGAAGAAATCCCCTCTCGTTGAAGTAAAATCTGCTGATGCCTATTAGTGCTTTAATAACTCTCCGATTTTAAAGGGCTCCGACGTTAACGTCCTAGCGAGCCAAGTTGAAAACATTTCTTTTTGCCCAGGATCACTTTCAGACAATTCTCTTTGCTGCATCCCGGACATCTTGTTAATTGGATAGCCCTGGAAGCAATGTCCTTGATTGTCCCAATGGCATCGATCATAGATCTCGAGTTACGAAGCCCAAGATGTATGGGTGAGAGGATATCTGTTTCGGGGATGCCTTCTTGAAGCCTTTGGTTGATGCAATAATTTAGTGCTTTTCCAGCATATATGATGACAAATCCTCTAATGGCTTGTTCGGTTTAGTTAGAAGAAATTATTGATTTAATTTTCTACCGCTTAGGAAAAGTACCATGAGATACTTCAAAGTGTGCGGGAACTGCGACCTTTACTAGGTCTGGCTTTATCAATGAATGTTTTGGGAACAGAGTTGTCATTCTGGAATCGTCACCTGAGTTAATGCATATCTTTTGGCGCCTCTTCTTAACCAAAGTTTTGTAGGATGAGCTCAACGAACCCTTTTTGGCTAAATCTCCCAGTTCCAGAAAGCAATTTCCTCTTCGTATTTTTGATAAGTGATTTACAGAAAGTGGTCACATGCCGCCTTATTTATTCCTGTCCACAGGAAGACCAGTTTCAGATAGCTGGGGTAACATCTTATGTACGTCATGCTTAGCATTTCATCTGGAGAGCTTCCACGATGTTCGCATTGCTGCCCTGGGCGTGTTCACAAGTCAAAAGGTTTCTCAGTTCGCTCATGAACACTTCTCGCTGAAGCTTCTTTTGATTTAAGTATGCTTGCCAATTTACCTAGACGCATACACTGGACAACGAAGCAATATTCATATTATATTCGATACATCTTATGCCATTCATGTGATAACTTCCTCGATGTTGAAGTCCTGAAATAGGCGGTTCGATGAGCTTGTTAAACTCTCCACAACCACTAGCGTCCAATCCGAGGAACGCGTGTTGGCGGTACTTTAGGAACGGATGCAGGATGTTGATGTAGCCATGAAGCAGTTGACAGGCCGGGTAGAGTAGCTAAANTACTAGGTCTGGCTTTATCAATGAATGTTTTGGGAACAGATTTGTCATCCTGGAATAGTCACCTGAGTTAATGCATATCTTTTGGCACCTAATAAAAACGCTGAACGACTCTTCTCTTCTAATTTAATTGGATAGCACGATAAACAGCATCTAACTTTACTGTTATTGAGCTATAACTAACCTGCTTCTGTTCACGTAAATAAACAACTTTCCAAAGGGAGCTCACAATGGTTTTTGTCAGTGTCTGACATGTCAAGAGACTGTACACGTGAAGTGTGATGAGAGAGATTCGGTATTAATCATCGTGCAATTGAACTAGCCTTCAGCGCTGACATCTGATGAGATTCCGGGCTCCTCTACTAGTTATAACTTTCGTAGATAGGTCTCCACTCATTAATTTTTATATTAATGTAGTAGTAGTAAATATACTTAAGAGTCGTTATTGTATTGGTTTTTCACCGTACCGGGTTTACAGTAGCAGATTGTGCCAGAGAAATAGTTTTTTCGGCGATGTTCCGAGAAGCACCTCTAGCTAAGACATGTGTGCAATTAAAGATCGAGCTGGCGCGGATGCAAATTTTTTCTTTAGTGGCCGCCTGCGCACCTACGATCAAATTTTATGAAATATAGGCAGTAACCGGCGGTTTTAATGATGTAACCTCTTCATGGCCAAGCAAAATAACTTGCGTTATAAATACAGAAGCAATTAAATGGGGTTTAGTCATTAGTAAACGAAAGAACCATGTTGATACACTTTGAATGCCACAATTTTCCAAATCGCATTCAAAAACGGTATCGCAAGTTTTTGACCAAAACGCAAATCGCAAAAATAAAACGAAAACCGCCCCCTGTATATATACG
>VNKC01001123.1:0-39149 GCA_008042775.1 Drosophila pectinifera | reverse complement strand
AATTATAATTATTATTATTATTATTAGTATTTATGAGTATTTATTAGTATTATTATTATTATTAATATTACTTGTAATATTTTATTATTATTATTATTTTATTATTATTATTATTTGAATAATTTTATTATTCTTATTTGTATTATTTTATTATATTATATATTATATATTTTATAAGTATTTTTTACAGTAGAGCCTGTGCTTAAAAATCCACCTACCCGTTTAATGATTCAATAATTCCTTTGACAAAACTTTCCTCAAATTTCTAGGCGGCTTTTAGTTATTAACGTTTCAAACAAAGAGGGCTTTGTGCCGTTCCACTTACCTTAATTGGGATACTACAATATATATTTTGCAGAAGTTCCTATAGAACCGGAAACAAGCATACGAAATGTTTCGCAACCGGAAGGGGTAATAGAGGGGGATAAAGGGGGAGGTAAGCGCTAATCAAATTGCCGCACAGCCGCGCAAATCAACTGCAAAATGTTTTAATTAAGAGCGGAAGAAGGCGGGCGAATGGTGTAGTTGGATGCCAAATTGCAATTGCCATGCAAATCGCCGCACTGCAAATCGGCAGCAACAGTTAAGCCCGGCGGCAGCGGCATTAGCATCGTCGTCGGCATCGGCATCGACATCAGCGCCAGTGGCAGTTGCAGTTGCAGTTGCAGTAACACTAACGGTTGCAATAACGTGTAACTGCTCTTGATCTGCGGACCCACAGGTCACCGGTCACAGCGGCAACATGGAGCTGCAACAGCAGGACCTGCAGTAAAAGCAGCCACAGCAGAAGCCAACCATAAAGTCAGACAGGGACGGCCAGTTGGGGCTTTAATAGTCTTATGGAATTTAGTCGGACTTGGTGAACTTCAACTGTAAGTTATAAGCTGAAAAAATATATATAAAAAATCATAAAGTCCTTAAAGAAAACACAGCTGCCTTTTCAATCGATCCGTTCTGTTAGACAGCACTTAAAAAATCATATATGTTGGTCATAGTCAACACTTTAAATGCAACTTTACTATTTGTAAATAGCACAACAAAAGAGCACAACAATAATAATGTTACACCAACGAACTCAACCACGAATATATTATAAATCCACCAACCAAAGACCTTTTAAAAATTCCACACATAAAACTACAACAATACCATAAAAAAACTACAACAATACCACAAAAAACTATAGCAATAATTACACCAAGGTACTCCACAAAATTATTAGAAATTCAACAAAGTTTAAGAACCTTTCGAAGACCTTGCCATCTTCCTTTTGATAATTCCGGAAAAATTACTATTGATTTAATATTTATATTAATATCACAAAAAGTTCACCAATACCTACATCAACGAACTTTTTCACAACAACTAAAGCCAACAATGACAATCCACACAACTATAATAATTAACTTTGAATAAGAGCACGAATATTCAAGAACCTAGCCTGATAATACCCCACAAAACTACACCAATAACTACACCAACGATCTGGCCTACAAACATTTAATTTCCAATAATACCAGCCAGCAGTTCTCAAGAAATCCCCATGGATCAGTAACTCAATTTGGATTTTACCAGCGGCAACAGTCGTCGAGATAATAAAAAAGATTCTTAAAAACACCAACAGGAGCGACGGCGTGCGATTGCGATTTGCCCATTGCCCATTATCCATTATCCTGAATCGCCACAAACTCCCGGCTCCTGCTTCTGGCCATGTTTGCCCCAAGTCTCGCGTCACGTAGCCAAGCAAATGAACTGCAACTGACTTCTGGCTCTGCAACTTCCGCGCAAACCTATCCCCGCGGAAAGGCCTCCGTCGCGGCGCTGGTTTCCCAGGCGCAGGCGTCGACAGGATTCGGACTTGGACTGGGACTCGCACTCGGATTCCGATGCCTGTGCCGATGCCGAGTCCATTCACCAAAACACAAGTTCGGCTCTGGCGTGCGGCATGTTGCAAGTTGGCAAATGGCAACTGGCAACTGGCGGCGAGGAACTGGCTATATGAGTTGCTGGCAGAGCCTTTGGTGGCTCAATTGCGCCTTGCTCGTTGGCCAGGCAGCACGTCCTTGCGGATACACCGGAATCCAGCGAGTCCTTCGTCGGCCGGCTTGGGATTTACGCGTAAGCAGCTGAACAAACTCACAACTGAAACTGAGACTGAGACCGAACCACGAGTCTATTATCCTTCGAGCGCTCGCGGCTAGTGTCTGCTGTGGTTTTTTTCCAGTGCTATTATCCTTGTTGTTATTGTTGTTGGTGTTGCCGGTACAGTAGTCCCTCGACGCGTGACATCTGCCTCCGTGTGCGAGCAATTAGCGGAGGCATGGCGGCCCCGGGCCGCAATCGGTGCCGCTCCAAGACAATGCCGGGAGCACTACTCCTCATCCTGTTTGTCCTTTTGGGACTAACACTGGCGCTGGCAACCGGAAATGATGCCATTTCCGCGCCCAAATCGCACAAGGACCTGCAGCAGCCACCGCCACCGAATCGCCAGCAGGACATCGAAGATGACGGCGGAACGCGTCCAGACAAGGACTTTGACTTTGCCGCCTATGTAAACGGTGAGTGATCAATTGGCCAAGTGGCTCGTGGTTAGTGCTTCGTGGCTCGAAGTCCGCTGAAAAAAAAATCCAGACAGACGAGTCAATCATTGTGACACACTCGCAAAATGCAAATTAGCCTCAGACTTTCATCGAATGGCAGCCGAAAGCCAATTTGAGTGCTTCAAGTGGCCACAAAACAATCGAGTTCTTGAAGCTCTTAGCCGCAAATATATATTTGAGTCGGTTTCGGAAAGCTTGGCTACAGAAAGGAAAATGGGGAAAGATTCCTGAAAGATGTTTGAATTATAAATTAGACTAGATGGGCCATAACTTATAGCAATTACTTTTAATATAAATAATAATGGAAATATGTAAGGCAACCAGGAAATGAATTTATTTGTTTATATATTTATTCCTCTATCTAATTTTAAGTCTCTGAAAAACTTAATTGAAACAAAATTGGATACAGGGCCACAAAATAGATGAAGGAATAATTATTATTTTAAGTGACTTTATTTAATATTAATATAAATATAAAACATTTAAGAAATTGAAGTCAGCTTTGACTATTTTTATGTTTAAGTGTAGACATTTTATGCTTACAATTATATATTTCAGTGATTTAAAAAAGTGATTTAAAAAAGAGAACTCTAAGGCATTCCCTTCGAACAGGAAATTTCTCCAAGCAAAAGGCAAATCAAATATTTTTATTGTTATAAATAAAACCCCATTTTAAGTAGCTTGATTTAGTATTTAATTTACCAATCAAAGAATATTTAATTGTGACAATTAAATATGCCTAACAAATGCCATAGAAACTGTTATTATAAACTAAGCATAAACATATCATTCACAATAATAATTTCAAAGGCATTTAGAGTATTGAATTCCTCTAGCTTAAAGTACAAATACCCGGCTAAAATTTAATTTTATGTCAAATAAACATAGTGGTCTTGTGGTGTGATGATTTTATGATGCCATATTTAATCACTTTAGAAGTCAGTTAATGAGAACTTAATAACACCTGAATAGTGTGGGACTTGGCAGCAATTGACACAGGACTTCACAGCTAAATCCTCTCCAGATTTTAATCAGTGATTTGGCCAAACAATTTCCATGCGTAATCGCCTGTGACAACAAGAGCAATTTAGGTAGTTTCATATATTTATATATATATTATATTTGCACTATCAAGCTGTCAATTGCCTCGACTCGACTCGACTCGACTCGGTTGGGATATAGATGCGTATATATTACAGCTGAGCTGGCCGATGCAATGGAATGATATGCCATTGGTGACATAAATGTTTGGTTTGCCTTGTGAAAATTGCAATTTAAATGTAGTTAAATGCGACTGTGTGTGCGTGGGGGTGTGTGTGTGCAGCTATGTGTGTGCTTTAGCACTTAGCAGCTACACAAAAGTCACACACACACACAGGGGGGACAGGGGACTGACCGAATGGCCGCAGTGACAAACATTTCGAAACGTAAAATTTATTTATACCACTTGTAACTGCAAAATGTAATTTTGTCGGAATCAAACACACACACCCCCCAAGTATGAGGGCAGGGAGCCCACACTGCGTATGAGTAATGCAATACTCATACGCAGTGTGGGCCCCTGCCCCCATTTGTATGCTATACATTTTTGTGCTTAGCCCTGCTCACTCTGGCCAAATTCGAAAGCAATTAAATTGGCCAAGCACTTGCACGCCGACCACTTGGCCAGAAACACATTTTCGTGTTGATAATAATAGCACAATAATGGCCAATGCGTTGTGTCCGATATTTTATTGACGGGCGGAAAGGAAACTTGTTGCACCATTCGATATCCAAATAAGCAGATCGGCCACTTGCAGCCCCTTTCAGCCAGCCTTGCTTTTGGCCAGCTTGGCTGCATCCGTTGAGCCATAAATTACAGAGTCGTTGGGAGGGGTGTGCGCTTAGGGCGTGTGTGTGTGTGTGTTTGTGTGCAGGTGTGGCTTTGTTCAAAGTACCCTTAGCAGTTGGAGTACAAGGGTGGATATGTTCTTGGGGAAAGAAACTATTAAGAAATCAAGGGGTATTATATATTTTCTAATAAATTAATTAATTACAAATAATACAAAAATATTATATATATAATAATTTTATATATATAAATCTAAACATTCCATAAGTCTATAGTATAATAAATGAAGTTCAAGGGCTAGTAAAAGCCTTATGAAAATAAGACATTTTCCAGGAACTGTCTGTTTTTTTATTGTCCGCAAAAAAGGGTCATGAAGCAGGGCCAGAATATCGGCCAACATCAGACCTTTACCATCACTCAGTAGCTTTGGTTTTGACCCTCTTGTTCCCCATCTAGATACCACATCGTTTATTCTGGCAGATGGCTAACATTTCGCTGATTTTGAAACCGCGACAGGCAGCGTTGACAGCCGAAAAAAGACCCTGCCAGCGGTTGGCTAGCAAAGTTCAGACAGGCGTTCAAACTGCGGAAGCAGCCCTCGCTCTTGTTGGCCAGCATCACCGGCCCGGCCCAGACCATATGGTCCATATTTAAACCTGGCCATAAGCCGTTTGTTTCCCGTCTGTTTACTTGTTTGCTTATTTGTTTGTTAGCTTGCCTGTTTGTTGTTGTCGCCTTCCTGGCCGCATGTTGACGCCTCCATTTCCATTTTCTAATGCCATTGTTACCGATTTTCCATGGCCTTAGTTCTAGACCATGGCTTTCACTTTAAATTCTAGTTTTTCAGCTGTTTTCCCTGTTTTTAATTAAGATTTATAGTTAGTATTTCATTATAGATATGAAAATTGTTTGCCTTGAGTTCTGTAAAAAGAATAGCATGTATATTCTCCCTCTCGAAAGTGTTATTAAGCTAATGAACTTACTTCCCCATGGTGATTTCATTTAAACCTAGTTTAAACCTGCTAAAAACCTGTTAAAAACCTTGGCAACTAGCTCTATGGTTGCCTGCATTTTCCGCTGATTTTCCAACCGAAATACTGCTGCTTTGCTGTGCTTGTCCATAAGCAGATAATCAAAAGTAAATAAAAACATTTTCCATTGTGTGATTCGCTCATTCATCCTCAACACAGACAGTCGGACGGACAGGCAGTGAGAGGCAGGGACTGACTAAGTAAATACATTTTGCCGCACTGAAATACACACATTTCCAAGGGAGGAGGAGAGAAGTGGAAGGAAATTTGAGAGCTCAGCCTTTTGGTATTTTATGAATTATTTCGCAGCTCATTAACGGAAACACGTTTAAGTACTTAAATAATCAAAGCCCGGCGGCCCCCGCCTGTTGGCACGTACAACTTTTGTCAGTCAACCTCAACTTCAATCTCAATCTGAATCTGAATCTCTCAGTTCCGCAGGACACTCACACTCATGTGTGTGTGTTAATTATTTCAACGATTATTAGGATTTGTTTTGAGAGCTTCTCCCTGCCGCTTAATTAACTCTGAAGACACTTTGATTGAGCCAATTAGAAGCCTAATCATATTAAAGAGCAGGAACACAATTGGACCGTAGCTCCCAAATATATTCGATTATCTTATTGGAGGAAAAGTGGGATAAATCTCTATTAGTTTGGGATTCATTGAGCACTGGAATAAATAATTGATTTCTATATCTTTGGGTGTTATTTAAGCTATTAGAATTAAGGAAAGGTTGAAGAACTTGAAGGGAATCGTTTTATTTTAAGCTGCCAAGTAAAATATATGGAAATTACTTACACTGGGTATTATATGGTTCTTTCAGCTTTACCTAAGATATTTTAATGGAATAGTTAATTGATTTCTATATCTTAGGGTGTTATTTAAGCTATTAGAATTATGGAAATGTTGAAGAACTTAAAGGGATTCTTTTTTTTTAAGCTGCCAAGTCAAATATTTGGAAATTAATTATTACACCGGGTATTATATGGTTCTTTCAGTCTTACCTAAGATATTTGAATAGCTTTTAATATATTATATGGAATTTTGGCTTTGTTTTAAAATGTTTCGCTTGATTTTTAGACCAACTAAGTAATTATAACTACTAAAACTGATATATTCCGATTTTTGTCAGGATTTTTTAAGATTATTTTTTTTATAGTTGTAGTTAGTTATAGATTATTTTCGGAGTACCTCCTTATACTGCAGTTTATGCTTGCAATTTCTCTCCTGATACTGCTACTTTAGCACCTCCCTTTATTGACCAAACTATCATAGCCATAACATCGATAGTTAACCGCTTTTAGTTGGCCAAATAAACCTATGTATTGTTTGCCTCTCCCGGCCAACTAATTCTAAATTTTAATTCTTGTTTATTTTCGGTTTAGGCTCAGCGGGCTGTGGGAGCTCTTTTGATACACAATCTGTGTTTGCTTTCGGCACATCGGGGAAAATATCAAATTATATAAATTAGTTTTTCCGCTGGAATATAAATACGCATTATAATCAGTGGGATTATTTTTTTTGTTTTGTAAATTGGCCATTCTGCGGGTTGGCATCGGTATCTGTATCGGTATCTATTTCTGTATCTGAATCTGATACCGGGGCTTTTAGTGGCTTGTTTAATTGACCAAAAGACACAGCAGGAAACGAGAAACGAGAAACTTTTGCCAGAAATACACCACAGAATCAGCAAATGTGTGTGCGTGTCGACTTCATTATGCGAGTCCTGTCAAAGGACCAGGGCAGGCCACTCACTCACGTACAATCTGCCATACGGAATACGGTAATCGAGTGCAAAGTGCTCCCTTGTCTGCCAAGAACCCCAATTAATAATCGTCGTCCTGCGAGCATGTAGCCCAGTGCACTTGTCGTCGGACAATTGTCCTTACTCACTCAGCCTAATTAGCGTGCAATGCATTTGAGGCAAGCCACCCAGCTGGCTTTACACTCGAAAAAGATGAGAAATGTGAAGAAAAATATGAGAAAGGTAAGGGTAAAGATGAGAAATCTATCTAAAAATCTATCGAAAAAGATGAGAAATCTAACGAATAAGATGAGAAATCTAACGAAAAAGTTGAGAAATCCTACAGAAAAGAAGAGAAATCCTATAACAAAGATGAGAAAATCAATGAAATGATTAGAAAACCAATAAAAAGATTAGAAATTCAACTAAAAATATGAGAAATTCATCTAAAAAGATGATAAATCCTAATGAATATAATAAAATATATATATAATATATATATATAATATAATATAATGAAATCCTTGCACATTTATGATGAATATCCTAGCTCTATTTCCATCAACATTTGTTATAATTTTAAGAAATTAATATGTGTTTTTTAAAGCATGTTATTAATGGGTTTTCTTTCAAGGAGACCTTTATTCACTTCTAAGTTTTAGGTTTATTATTTCCCAAAAGTGAAACCAACTTATAAAACCGAATTTCCAAGGTTTTTCTAAACCATAAATATGAATTTAATTAAGAATTATTTACCTGAGTGCACTCTTGTCTCGTGCAAATTATAGGCCAATTGGCCACGCCCATTTCGGCTGGGAGTCCGTTCTGCATTTGGTTTGGGAACTTTTTTATTTTTATACGCTATGCTCGTTAAGGATAATACACCATCCGCTTTAGCCGGCGCTTTTATCGCTGGCATCCTTCGTCATCCTGCGGCGGCTGCATGCGTTAAGAGCTTGACTTTGTCTGGAAATTGCCCCAAATGTCGTCGTCGTCGGGGATCCTAGATCCTAGGCAGGACGATGCGATGTGGAGTGGGCTAGGGGCAGCCTTAAGTGCTGGCAATGCCCGGAACAATTTGGCACCACATTGCGTATGATTAATATAAATTGTTTGGACTTCATTCTCGCCTACTCTCTGTCACCCCACGGAAAGGGGAGAGATTCAGGTCCTGGATGTGCAAGCACTGAGAAGGACCGTGGGATTTGGGGCACACACTTGGGATATCAACTAGAATAGTACATTTTAAAGAAGTTTCTAAAGAAATTCTATGAGTTTAAACATAATACTAATGGGGATCTTCAAGGGATTGCTTGGCCGCAATATATTTATTTCTTATACAATATAACATATAAAATATGTATAAAATACCTGATTTTTTGATGATAGCCTTAACAGAACTGTAGTATTTTTCCCATATTTACTTTCCCAGTGCAGTAGGTGGCTTTCTTTTCGCAGCACTTTGATTTATCGATCGATCAACTGGCTGAGACATGTACTTCCCCCAGCAGCTCACTGTCTCTTTGCATGCTTCAAGCGTGTATTTAGCTTCTTGGCTAAAAGGTGGCCCTGTTGTTGTGACGGTTCCGGCTCTTGTTGTTGTTGTTGTTCTTGTTGTTGTTGTTGTTGCAGCTGCCAGATGCCATGGCCCAAAGTGTCGCATTACTGAAAGTGCGACAGTCGCGTACACGGAACTAAAAAATATTCTCTAGTCACATGTACATTTTAAGTGACATGTATTAACTATTTAGCGAGGGATTAATGGGTCTAAATTGAAGAAGTAATTATTATTATTAAATATTATATATTATATATATTTTCTTTAGACTCCTTTTCACTTGGATTTCTTCTAAGAAATATTCTCTAGTCACAAGTCCATTTCAAATGACATGTATTAACTATTTAGCGAGGGATTAATGGGTGAAACTTGAGGAAGAAAAGGTATTTCCCTTCATATTATATTATATATATTTTCTTTAGACTCCTTTTCACTTAGATCTCTTCTAAAAAATATTCTCTAGTCACATGTCCATTTTAAATGACATGTATTAACTATTTAGCGAGGGATTAATGGGTCAAAATTGAAGAATTAATTATTATTATTAAATATTATATATATTTTCTTTAGACTCCTTTTCACTTGGATTTCTTCTAAAAAATATTCTCTAGTCACAAGTCCATTTCAAATGACATGTATTAACTATTTAGCGAGGGATTAATGGGTGAAATTTGAGGAAGTAAAAGTATTTCCCTTCATATTATATTATATATATTTTCTTTAGACTCCTTTTCACTTGGATCTTTGCATTTTCTATGAACTCCAAGTTCAGCATTCCTTCGATTTGTTTCTCTGTACTTCACCCAGTACTTACCACATCTCGTGATCCTGCTGCTCCTGGTTCTGCTTTCCCTTTGCTCCTTGATTGGGGTGCTGCCTGATGCCGCAGGGGCAGCTATATCGCAGCAGCAGCAGCAGCAGCCGCAGCAACAGCAGCAGCAGCAGCATCAAAATCGCAACAGCAACATCAGTCGCACGCACTGAGCTCAACTTTGGCATCATTTGTGGTTTTGCATGTGCCAAGTGCCGCCCTCCGGAAAACCCAAAACTGCAGTCGAGTAAAAGGAACGGAACGAAAAAATGGCATAAAAAGCGCGTCCACTCTTCAAAAATTCAACGGCTTGCTGGGGAAAAGCGGAACCGGAAGGAGGAAAGGCCACAGGCCACAGCGAAGGAAAGCCGGCAAAAAGTGCAGGGGAGACTTGCTGGGGAGGGGGTGGGGTTGCCGACGCGACGATTGTTGCAGCAGCTTGTTTAAATTTTATGTCCTGGCTTTTCATACTTGTTAAGCCGCCACCTACCGCTCAGCGAGGGGGCGTGCCCGTTGCCGCCCGCCAAGTACTCCTCCATTTCGTGTATTTTTTTGGCCGCTGCACCCGGCGACAGGTGGGACACACAGGTGGCACACGCTGAGCCATAAAATAACAGCGTCCACGAAATTGTTAGCTTCGGAGCACAGATTCCAGGGTTATTTTTAGCACCTTGCCAAGGGAGAGGTGGCTTCAATGGAGGAAACTTGCTTAAAGTATGAGAGAGTCTTGAGAAGCGCAGAAGAAGGCGGTTAGAGAAGCGCTGAGAAGCGCTGAGAAGGCGATCTGAGAATTGCGGAGAAGGCACTCTGAGAATTGGGGAGAAAGACGCTAAGAGAAGCCGCCAGAAAAGCGGTAATAGAAACACGGAGATTGGCGGTCTGAGAAGTGCCGAGAAAGGCTCTTAGAGAAGTGCTGAGAAAGCGCTCTAAAAACCGCGGAGAAGGCGTTTTGAGAACCGCGGAGAAGACGCTCTGACAAGTGCCGAAAAAGGCGCTAAGAGAAACCGGGAGAAAAGCGGTAATAAAAGCGCTGAGAATTCGCTCTGAGAATTGCGGAGAAGGCGCTCTGAAAACTGTGGAGAAAGACGTTCTGAGTAGCGCAGAGAAAGTCTCTAAGAGAAGCAATGAGAAAGGCGCTCTGAGAAGTGCCGAGAAAGGCTCTAGTGAAGTCCTGAGAAGGCGCTCTAAAAACCGCGGAGAAGGCGTTCTGAGAACCGCGGAGAAGACGCTCTGAAAACTGTGGAAAAAGAGGCTCTGAGTAACGCCGAGAAAGGCTCTAGAGAAGTCCTGAGAAGGCGTTCTGAGAACCGCGGAGATATCCGATCTGAGAGCGCAGAGAGAGGCGTTCTGAGAATTGCCGCAGAAGCCGCTATAATCGCGAAGAGAGAGGCTCTAAACACGAACTTCCAATTTTTAATGGCTTCTTTTTAGATTCTTAAAGCCAAGTTAAAGCCGAAGGCCCGAAGTTTAGCCCACTTGGCGCAAATACTTATCTGCGCAACCGTTTTCCCCGCAACGCTTCGCTCAATGAAGTGATAAACTGGCAACATTTAGTCCCTTTGTCTTTGTCTCTGGCCCAACTGCCCCATCTGCCCCATCTGCCCCGTCTGCCCCGGCTGCCTCCCTTCTGCTTTCTGCTTTCGCCTGTTGTGTTTTATGACTGGTGGAGAGAAAGTAAAAGAAAGCAAAGCAAAGCAAGGCAAAGAAAAGGGGGGAAAATGGAACTTTCCAGCGGAGGCCAAAAACTCCCGCTCAAAAATCAAATGACAATAAACAAAAGTGGGGGGCTGAGGCCGTAAAATAAATTAACCTTGAAGTTCAATCCGCAACTCAATTTGCTGCCTCTTGGGGTCCTCGAAAATTGTTGCTTATTGCCAAAGGGTTCATAAAAGTGCCAGCCAGCTAATCCTGTAATCCTTGCCCAGAAGTATCCTTTTAAAAAGAGTTTGCGTGATTTTAAGAGAGAGTAGAGATATAGTTTCCTAAACAATCTGCATCGTAGTTATTTATATTGATTTTTATCTGAGACTCTTTTGTTAAAACTTTGCTTATTTATCTATTTCTAATTCAATAATATACTTTTCATAAAAGTGCCAACTAGCTAATGCCTTAATCCTTGCCCAGAAGTATCCTTTTAAATAGAGGTTGCCTGGTTCCAAGAGAGAATAGATATATAGTTTCCTAAAGAATCTGCATCATAGTTATTTGTATTGATTTTTAGACAAGTGAACCTCTTTATCTGAGAGCTTATTTATCTATTTCTAATTTAATAATATACATTTTAGTTGTATAATCTATTTTATTTTTAATTTCTTTGCTTGTTTCCACAATTTTCACTTTATTTATTTATTTATTTATTTATTTATCTTTTTCTAATTCAATAGAAGTATCCTTTTAAAAAGAGTTTCCATGATTTTAAGAGGGAGTAGAGATATAGTTTCCTAAAGAGTCTGCCTCATAGGTATTTATATTGATTTTTATCTGAGATTCTTTTGTTAAAACGTAGCTTATTTATCTATTTCTAATTCAATAATATACATTTTAGTTTTAAATATATTTTATTTTCAATTTCTTTGCTTGTTTCCAAAACTTTCACTTTATTTATTTATTTATTTATCCATTTCTAATTCAATAATATTCATTTCATAAAAGTGCCAGCCAGCTAATCCTGTAATCCTTGCCCAGAAGTATCCTTTTAAATAAAGGTTGCCTGGTTTTAAGAGAGAGTAGAGATACAGTTTCCTAAAGAATCTGCATAATAGTTATTTATATTGATTTTTATCTGAGACTCAGTTGTTAAAACGTAGCTTATTTATTTATTTCTAATTCAATAATATACATTTCAGTTTTATAATCTATTTTATTTTCAATTTCTTTGCTTGTTTCCACAATTTTGTCAAAAGTCATGGTAATATTTCCAAAAACACGAAAAATAAATGAAACCTTAATTCCCCATATCAGCATTCTGCACTCTGGGGGAGCTGGTAGGAGGAATATAGGAATATAGATATAGGATATAGTGGCTGGCCGGTGCAAAGGTCAAAGTATCAGTTCGATAATGACCCATCATAATGGAGCCAAGGAATCGCTCCGACCGCATGCATTATTGAATGAACCGCCCCCCGCTGCGAAGACAAAGAGCGGCCACAAAGCAAATTTAAACAAATTTACTCCTAATGACCCCTGGTCTCGCAGGGGGCAGCGGGTGGAGGGATAAAGGGGGTACAGGGAAAGGGTGCAAGGGGGCAAGGGGGCAAGGATATAAAGTGCTGAAGGGACCAGCAGGTGAGCCCTTGTGAAAGGTGGCGAACTAACCGCGAGACCGATTTCGAAACGCACAAAGTCCATTTACATAAATGTTAATCCCCGATTGCCGACCTGCTCCTGCACACACACCACACACACACACCACACACACACACTCACACACACCAGAGGGGTTCACCTTTGAACTTTGGCCCCATCAAATTAAATAAAAGGTTAGCAGCTGGCCCAGGTGGCAGGCGGGGAAGTGTAGCAGAGATAGGGTGACGTTTAGGGCACAGTGTGATGTATTTGCAGATATAATATATAAATAATAATAGTAAGCACTGAGAATTTGACGGCCAAAGGTCAAGGAAAATCTGTAAACTAATCTAGAATCATTAAATTATATATCACTAACTTAATTATGGAATACAAATACTATAACCCTATTAAATGCGCTAAACCCCTTTAGCTGCTTAAGTCAATATTATTTGCTCTACAATTATTATTATATTATTATATTATTAGGCTCAGTTATAAATAATAATAATAAGCACTGAGAGCTTCTAGATCAAAGAATTTATGGGTTAAAGGTCAAGGCAAATCTGGAAACTAATTTAAAATCATTAAAATATATATCACAAACTTAATTATGGAATATAAATGCTATAACCTTATTAAATTCCCTAAGCCCCTTTAGCTACTTTAGCTGCTTAAGTCAATATTATTTGCTGTGCAATTATTATTATATTATTATATTATTAGGCTCCGGGAACTCACCGTGCAGTAGAGTCCTCCGTCGTCGATGTCCTTTGAAATATGGTAATGACCACAAGCAAGGACATCAATCGACGTAGCCGCATTTGTTTTGCTCCCTGCCGCTTGCCCCATTAATATTTCACGTTTCATATTCGCACTCGCACTCGCACTCGTCCTGCTGCTGCTGCTCCATGTCCTTGTCCATGTCGATGTCCATGTCCATGTCCTGCAGCCCCCCCCTGGGGTCTCGTTTGCCTGGTTACCTGGCTGGTTACCCAAATGGTTACCTGCCCGGTTCCGGACGTCTGGCCGTGTCAGCGCCGTTGAAAGGGGTTTTTGTGCTCGCATTTCCCATTGGCAACTTCCGTCGTTTCCGGTTTTTCATCTCCATTTTTTTTTTTTTTTTTTTTTACTCTCTCGTTTCGGTTTCAGCTGCGGTCGCTGAGCAGGCGTGTATTTTAATTGTGTTGACTTTGTAAATGATCCATTCATAATGCTACTCGAAGGCATAGCCATCATCATCATCATCGCCATCATCATCGCCATGGCAGTGCCTCTGGGCCTTTAGCCTGGTTTTAATGGCCGCATTTAAGCCTGGCCGCGAACAGCAACAAAAGCTTGTATAATAATAATCAAGAGATTTACAGCCATACAGTACCCTGTATCCTTTGGCTAGAATATATATTTGGTACTAAAAAAACATATATCAGTTCTCAAGTAATTTACTAAAAATTCCCAAGAACATCCAAAGCTCTCCCCAAATACTTGTAGTTATATTCCATAAAAATGCTTATAAATATGAGATTTTTCTGTGAGTCTTTCCTGGCTTATAGATCCCATATCCCCCATACAATTACAAGCAATATATATACAAGTAAAAAAAAAAGGAAAACGAACCCAGACCAAATGAAATGAAACGAAAATCGATAATGAATTCATTTTCGAGGCACCGAAGGCAAATGGCGCAGACAAATTTATGACTGTGGGCTGGAGGGCTCCCTGCTCCGGCTCCAGCTCCGGCTTCACCACTGCAATGATGTTACACCGCCGGGTACCCTGATCCCCGCCAGAAATTACCATTCTCTCTGGGCCCCTGGTCAGCTCCCGCCTTTCCAGCCAGGTTCCAAGTCCAGTAAGCCGCTGTTCAACGGCCACTGAGAGAGCATTTAACGTTAAGCCTTTGGCTCAGTATGGCAAAGGGGGAAAATTAATTGAGCACTGGCAAAAAAGTATTAACAAAAAATTCCAAGAATCCTTAGAAATAAAAATTCACTTCAATTTTACATTAGGTTTTCCTGCATATATACTTTTAAGTACAATACATACTTGTAAATAAATTAAACAAGAAATAAGGTAAATATAGAGTCATATTTGGACATTCATTATTCCTTTTCCATTAAAAACTAAAGAAATTTAGGTCCAGTTCCTTGATTGAAGTAGAACAAGCTCTCAAATGCTAATCCCTTGATGTGATTTCAACCATTATTGCAGTCAAATCTTAAAAACTCAATCCGGAGCTAAGTTCTGTTGAAGTTTTGGGCGAAGCTTAACCAGCTTTGGATGTGTTTCAACGTTTGCTTTGAGTTCCCTGCCCCCCCAGCCGAGTGCCAGCCTTATTTGTTTAGGCCCTGAGTAGCAAGCGGGGTGAGGGGGAGTTGAGTTCCATTTAATTTTAAGTAGGAAACGGCTTATGCAGGGCATCTACACACCTGGGCCAACTTGACTGTCGCCGGCCAGCCAATTAGTGCCAATCAAAAGTTTTTAATGCCCCATAGTGGGGCGTAGGAAATGGCTTAATTAAATTGTTTAATCTTTGAAGAAAATTTAAAATGGCTTTAACCCCTCATACTTCTAACTAGGCCTTATAAAGAGGCTTAAAAAGTAATGATATATAGTATATAGTGTCTGCTTGAGGCTAGAGAGATCAAATTGAATGTAAGACTTTATTAGAAGTCCTTAACTAGGATAGGAATTTAATATGATAAATGTAGATATTTTTGAACTATTTTTTAGGCTGTAATTATGACTTCTTTTTAAATAGATCTTTGGCTAATCCGGCAGCAAATCAGTCCTGGGACTTCCCTATTTCTGTGCCTAATTGATATGCATGTGGAAGGACGGCCATTAGTTATGCGCGGGCGGTTCAAAAAGGGTCGAGAAAAAAGTCAGGCAGGCAGTCAATCAGTTAGCCAAGTCAGTCAGCCATCAGACGGCGAGATGGCAATCGAGGCGCATTAAAAACTAATCGCAGCCCGTGCATGCGGCTCCAATGATTAAGCGTTCAATTTGCCAGCACTCGACATGCAATTAAAGTTTGGTTTTGGTTTCCCCAAGAGATGTGACGAGTGACGTGATTGCTAGACTGTAAAATAGAAAATAGTAGTAATAGAAAATATAGCATAACTGAAAATAATAATTAAAAAAGAGTTGTTTATTTGGGATGCAGTTTAGGATACAAATTAGGCATAGACATTTTCTTATCAGCTTATATCTGAGTTATAAAAATATTCAAAGGAAGTTATTCCTTTTTTATAAGCTATATCTTGCCATTCTACTTTAAGACTTTTTTCAAAAGAAAGTTGTTGAAATGTCTTAAGAAAAAAATTAACGATTAAATGATATCTCTCATCTCTAATGGAGATGGGCGCTAGTCATGATCGTTTTTCATCGATATTTATCGATTTATACAGAACTGCATCAACTAAACCCAAGTTAATTTGAACTTAAAAAAGAGTTATAAAATTCACTCATCTCTAATAGAGATGATCCCCTGCCCCGCTCAGGTGGGCCTTCTTTTTTGGCCAGTTTATTAGGCCGACTGTGTGCCGGCATCTGTGTTTGGTTAGCAGTTCGTGAGCCCGTGTTTGCGCAGTGCATGCAATGCAACTGTAATTATGCGCACGACTGACATACATTACCTGCCCCAACACACACACAGTCGCCCAGAAACGGGGTGTATTTATAGCCTACTTAGGGGCAACTACAACCAACACGAGGCATGCAAGTCAAGTGACTATCTTGCAAAGACCGCACCCCGAAAAGAGTTGCACCCGCGAAATGGGATCACCTCATGAGGTGTTTCTTAAGAGCAAACTTTGAGAAAGGCAACAGAGATTGTTCGAGTTGTTTAAACGTCTTTCTGGTATAAATCCTTTCAAGGAGAAAACATATCATCTTGGCTGAACACAAAAGCCAAGAGATTCAAAGAAAATGGGCTGATCTTAGGGGAAGATTTACTGCAGGGGATTTTCTTTACAAAATATCTAAATAATATTCTATGAAAGCATTAAAAATCTAGGATATTTGCTTGTAACTATGGCAGAATATTTATTAAGTCATAATTATTTCAAGAACTTAGTGAACAATGTTCCCTTGGCTACTGCAGAGTATATACAAATACCTTGCAAATAATATCACAATAGTAACTATTGTTGAATATATAAAAATACTTTGTAAATAATATCACAATAGTAACTATTCTGTATTCTGTATTCTGCAGAAGCCAAGGGAATATTCCCTTTCACTAAATTTAGTTCTTGAAATAAATATGACTTCTTTTCAGAAAATTATTTTTAAAACCATTTCATGGCTAGTTCTTATTTAATTTATTATTAATATTAAATTCATTCCTGCTGCACCTTAGAGAATATATAACTCTAGAGATATATCTGAGGCATTAGGGTCTTTCCTCGGCTGGATCTCCTTGGCCTGTTCCGGCAAACTTGGCTCGTTGTTCCTCATTGTACAATTTTGCTCTTCGGGCTTTTGTTTGACATGCAAATGCTGTAGTTTAGTACATAAAGTTTTGGCTGTGAAACATATAGAGTACGTATATAGGTATGTCCGATTGATGGGTGTGCGTGTGTGTGTGTGTGTGTGTGCTTGTATGGGGAAATGAGAGCATCGCCAGGCACGCGAAGTGTGTGGCAACATTTTGTTGTTGAATTTTTTGTGTACCGACTGCAAATTGAGGCCCAGTTTCCAGAGCCCGCCTCTTGTGCCTTGTGCCTTGTGCCTTTGCTTGGACGTTGGGAATTTGCTGCATACAAATCGCGACTGGCAACGCTGCCGCCGTCCCCGTCGCCGCTGGTACTGCCGCTGATGGCAGCCAAAAGAACTTAAAGTAGGTTACTTACCACACACACACACACACACACACATGAGAAGGCATCTCCACAGGCACTGCCAAAAAAAAATTAATTAAAAGACAGCTTTAATTGGCAGCACTATTAATTAATAACTAATGCCTATTGGTAGCTCTTTAATAGCTCTTTAAAAATATTATTTATAAAGTATTCCTACTTGTTTTTCCTTAATTTTTAAGGAATAATTATTCTTTTTAAAATAATTCCCCCACTTTGCTTCTATTTTAAACTTAAAACTTTAAGAAGTGTGTTGTGGGGGCAGCCCTATTTATTATTATTATTTTTGTTAACTGGCATCACCATTAATTAATAACTAATGCCTATGGTTAGCTTTTTAATAGCACTTTAAAAATATTCATTATAAGGTATTCCTACTGTTTTTTCCTTAATTTAATATCTTTTTAAAATAATTCCCTACTTTGCTTCTACTTTAAACTTAAAAACTTGAAGAAAGTATGTTGTGGGACCTTCCCCCTCCTGTTAACTGGCATCACTATTAATTAATAACTAATGCTTATTTTTAGCTCTTTAATAGCTCTTTAAAAATATTATTTATAAGGTATTCCTACTGGTTTTCCCTTAATTTAATATGTTTTTAAAGTAATTCCCCCACTTTGCTTCTACTTTAAACTTAAAAACTTTAAACTTAAAAGTATGTTGTGGGACCTTCCCCCTCCTGGGGGGTTTGGCAGCCCTATTTATTATTATTATTTTTGTTAAGTGCACATGGCAAGTAGCATTTGTGCATACTTAAGCCGGCGGACCAGCCGAGCGTCTCCGCCACGCCCCCCTTTTCGGGTGCCGGACTGGGCGGACTGGGCGGACTGGGCGGACTGGGCGGACTGGGCGGACTGGTGGCTGGGCGCTGTAATTGAGGGAACTTTGCAGCAAGGCAAAAGTTGCCGCATGTACGAATAGTTTGCTGCATAATGACAGGCCCGCCGGCATGCATATTTATGCCCCACCCCCCAGAAGCCCAGCCAAAGGCAGTTTCCGAGGCGCGGAAAGTCACGCTCTATTGGCCCGGCCAATGTGGCTAAAATAAACGAGTTGGGGGATACTTTCGGTTGGCCAAAACAACACAACAAGCAGCAGAAATAAAAAGTAAGAGAGATGAAGCTCCCCAGGGGGGAGATCTCTGCCGAAGAGCTGAAAGTGATTAATTATTTAGCAAACATTTTCAATGGAATTTGTTTGATTTGAAATGAAACCGCAATGAGAACAGCAGCTGCCAGAAGTAACTTCCGGTGCGTCCCTCTCTCTCTCTCTCTTTTTCTCTCTCTCTCTCTCTCTCTCTCTCTCTCTCTCTCTCTCTCTCTCTCTGTCTCTCTCTCTCTGTCTGTTTGCAACCGCCAACTGTGGCTGGCAATAAAAATTTTACAGACAATTCGCTTTTATTGCATTTCACACACACTCTCGGAGCCTCAGTTACACACCCGAGGTGCGAGCGAGAAGGTCACTTGCAGCCTAGTTGGCTTTAAGTTGTTCTAACTAATTTGTTCGACTCTTTTCCGGGAATCATTTATAAGCTTGGTTTCCTTTAAGTAATCGGGGATAAGTTCGCTTTTATTATATCTATAAAAAATATATGCCCAAGCATTAATTACATATTTTATTAGATCTTATAAAACTTTAAACAAAACCCTATTATAATATTTATCTAGCTCAAAAAAGTCAAAACTATATCATACTTTCTTTTTAATAACCATTCAATTCTATATTCTGGATGTAAATCACTTTCCACTAAATAGTTATGACAGATTATAACTTTGATCTGAAGACATTTAATTAATTAAATAATATATTAAACTTGCTAATTATTGTATACTTTCTTCTTAGTAAATATTTTAAGATTAAATAATTTAATAATTAAGTAAATTATTTAATTAAATAATTAAACAATTATAATATAATTATAACTATGATCTGAATGCAATTAATTATTTAAATAATATCTTCAGACACATCTGTAACATAAATTTAAAGGGTTTCTTGCTTAGCAATGCAATAATTAATTTTATTTTAGGAGTAATGGGAATATTATATACTTTATTCTTAGTAACCATTTTATTTTATTTATATTTTAGATTTAAATAACAAGTTTCCATTAAATAATTATGACAGAGTTATAACTTTGATCTGAAGATAAATAATTAATTAAAAAATATTTTAATACTTGCTTTTTATTAAATCCTTACTTCCCAGTAACTATTTTAAGATTAAATAATTATATATTTCAACTGAACACAATTAATTATTTAACTAATATATATTATTATATATAATACCCTATATTGGTTACTTACTCATCAATGCAATTATTAATTTCATCTTTGGATCTATGAGTATATGTTATACTTTATTCTTAGTAACTTTTTTATTCAATAGTCTGGACTTAAATAACTATTTTAAGTTTAAATAATTATAATAGAATTATAACTATGATTTGAATACAATAAGTTATTTAAATAATATCTTTAGATTTATCTGTAACATATTTTCAAAGGGTTTCTTGCTTAGCAATGCAATTATTAGTTTTATCTTAGGATCTAGGAGTTTACCTTCTTGTTTGGTTTGCTCTTTGTTTCTTTTTTTTAATTTTTTAACTAACCAAAGTCCTGAGTCCTTATTCTCAAATTCGATGACAGGATCACTGGACATGACCAAAAATAATTAGCAAGAATCAATAATGTAGCACACACGCTGCCGCAAAAAAAGAAACTAAAGAAGCAACCGAAGCTGCAACAGCCACAAGAGGTTATAAAAATGTGCTGCATACTTCCAGGGGAGCGGCGAGCGGCAGACGCCATAAAGGTGGCATAGGGAGGTGGCATTGTTACACACACCTGCCACCTGCCAGAGGCCCAAGGGCAGCGGCGAGGTGTTGGCCGGTGCACTTGCGGTGGCAAAATGAATTAAAAAATCGAAAAGAACGGGCGGCAAAGTGAAGCGATGAGAATTATCCTGGAAAATTGCGCCAAACCAAAGGATACAGTAAGTGGCGATGAGCGAGAGAGAGAGGAAGGCAGGGGCGCAGAGGTGGCGCATACAACAGCTGCATACAAATACCCCCATGTGTGTGTGGGTGTGTGTGGAGTGGCAGCCGGCAAAAAAAAAAAATTAATTTAAATTTTTATGATGCCATAAAAATAATGCATGGCATGTCTGGGGGCCCAGCCAAAAGGGAAGACACTGGGGCAGGCCCCCCTCTGCGGGCGGTGCAGGTCAAAACGGGGGGGGGGGGGAGGGGGCGGCCTGGCAAGGCTGAGGCGAAGTGAAGTGGAAGCTTGTGTGCCAGTCCATTCATTCAAAGAATTTCTTATTCCCAGATGCCGGAGAGTTGTCTTAAAAATCATATTAAATTTAATTTTAATAAGAATTTATTTTTATTTCGATATTATAATTTTGTAAATATTTTTTAAAGACAACACATTGATTTTAGAGATTTCTTTCCTTATAAACTACTAATATTTATATATTTCTTTGAGTATACATTTTTTTTTTTGAGTGTGGTAAAAAGCACAGGCAGTGGCGCCACGATGCCCCAATTAGCTGCACACTGTGCCCCAGCATGGCTTGACAGGGGGTGCCCAGCCACCCACACGCATACACCTTCTCCGGCACACACTTGCACACACACACACACACATACCCACACACACTCACACACACTCCCAGTTGACTGGCACCCTAAGCAGCATGTCATTAGTGCCGCCTTCGAAAACAAAGCCAAGGAACACGCGGAAATGGGCGGAACAAAATAAAGCGCTGAACACAGCGCAGAGCATTAAAAATTCCAGCTGCTTTTGCTGCCTGGTCCTAGCATTATAATATATATATATATATATATATATGGGCACATGCTCGAGTCGGAGCAAATCTGTGAGTCTGTTAAAAATTATTTGGGGCAGTGACTTTTACAACAGAGCACTTGCCTTGCCTGTGACAAGCATTTCAGTGATTTATAAGTCAAATAAAACAAGGAAAGCTAAGATTTAGGAGAGACTCACATTTACATAGACAAATGATTCATGAAAGGTCAGAACTATAGCTATATGGCTTGTAGTTATTCCCTTGACAAGTAAGTTAGTCTAAGCCTCTCATTAAATTTAGTTTCAGGCTTGGTATTATAGTAAATAATAATAAGAAGACAGACCTTGATATTATTACAACAAATCCCATTTTATTGATTATGACTTCCTCTTATCCAACACATTGTAACAAGTCAATTAGCCATTATCATCGTGTATATCTATATACACGCCCACGTTGCGTATACGTAATAATCCCTGGTAAGCTTAAAGCCAACAAATAACTAAGCAAGCAAGCTGTAGCAAAGCCAGGCAACACCAAAAAATTTAGCTCCTCATTTGCACTACATACCGCAACAGGACAGATTGCCACGCCCCCACCGCCCCCCATGAACAGGCGACAAAAGCGCCGGGGCGTAACAATGAATACAAATGAGTCATTTATGGCCAACAAAAAGAGCACAGAAATATCCTTCGGTAGCTGCTTGGGCTCTGCGTTTTTTGGCCAAAAAGTGTCGAGCCAAGGACTCTTAAAGAGGTTTCGCCAAGAGCTTTGCCACAAATCCGAATTTAGCCTAGACAAAATGCCATATTTCTGGCGAGCAATGCAACAAATTACTATAAGTAAATATAATTATATATAAGAATTGTAGTAAAAATACCCTGGGCATCTTTATATATTATTCTATTACTTAAAGAAATCTTAGTTGTTAGAAAATAATTCTTATTACTCCGCTTAGCCTTCTTTATTATAATAATATTAATATAATATAAAATTAAATAGCAATGCAACAAATTACTATAAGTAAATATAATTATATATAAAAATAATAGTAAAAGTACCCTGGGCATCTTTATTTATTATTCTTTATTATTATTCTAATACTTTATGAAATCTTAATTATTAGAAATATTTCTTATTACTCCGTTTAGCCTTCTTTATTATAAATTAATATTATTATAATAAAGAAGGCTAAAGGGAGTAATAAGAATTATAATATAAAATTAAATAGTTCTTATTACTCCGTTTGGACCTTTTTATAATTCCATTGCTGCCTGGAATATCCTTGCCAAGAAATTGAAAATACAACTCGAATTAAATCGTAGAGCTTAGCAGACTTATTTCTACCTAATATATTTACCCAGCAGCATTTGTACGTCCCCATTTTTAGTCAAACATTTTAATATCCTTATAAGTATTTATAATTATATATATAAAAATCTTAGTAAAAATACCCTGGACATCTTTATATATTATTCTATTACTTAAAGTAATCTTAGTTGTTAGAAAATAATTCTTATTACTCCGTTTAGCCTTCTTTGTTATAATAATATTAATATAATATAAAATTTAATAGTTCTTATTACTCCGTTTGGACCTTTTTATAATTCCATTGCCGCCTGGAATATCCTTGCCAAGAAATTGAAAATACAACTCCAATTAAATCATAGAGCTTAGCAGACTTATTTCTACCTAATATATTTACCCAGCAGCATTTGTACGTCCCCATTTTGAGTCAAACATTTTAATATCCTTCATTCCTGATTTTAATTGCTTTCCGAAAATGTCTAAAAAATTGCCAAATTTCCTCCATTTCCTTCCGGCTTTGACCGGGGGGTGGCCAGCTGTGATTTATTTGACAAAAACTGCACATGGCACACGGAAATGTTTCTTGATCGTTTCCGGTCATTTCTCATGGCCGAAATTCGGGTCAATTTGTGATCCCTGCACTCTGCACCCGGCACTCGGCACCCAGCTCCCTGTGTGTCTCTGGCCGGGACATTAAATTAAAAGTCCTGACCAGGACGACGCCCCTTGTTTATGGTTTCGCTCGAAATTTATCGTTATGAGCTTGCTGGCCAAACAGAGGGCAGTGGCTTCGTCCCTTGGCTTTAAACTCCGGACTCGGACGGAAACGGCGCTTAATTCGCCATAATTGCTTGGGCGTGAACTTCGATGGGAACTTCGATGGCAATTAAAATCGGTATTTCGAACACGCAACGTTGGGTCAATTAAGACCCCCCTGGAATGATTTGCTTATCGATTCCCATCCCCTCGCCTCTCAGGTTCCCTTTTTTCATCGCCCCTGCCAATATGATTTACTGTCACATCTCTCCCCCTCCCCCTCGCTGACTTTAATTGACTCTCCAAGTCGGGCAGGGAAGTAGGCGGTGCCAGGAGAAGGGTATCTTCGAGGAGTTCCCGAAAGTACACTCCATAACTTAAAGTCATTCCAGGCCATGTGAAATAGGGCTGCTTGCAGGCAGGGTATTATAGTTTTAAGGGTTCGCTTCGATCTAACACTCAGCTTACTTAACTATTATGTGTTCATTTTGCAGTAGTTAATATTGGTTATATATAGCTTATTAATAATATTATATATATTATTATATATATTATATATTATATATATTATTATATATATTATTATACATTATATATTATGTAATATATTAATTTATTTCCATGGCTTATATATTTAAATATAAATTAAGTCGCATTGATTTTATTTAAATTATATGAAGGAAATACTGCTGGATATTTTCTAAATATTTTAATGGATTGTTACTATATATTTAGTTCTTATTTTACTTAAATTATATCAAGTATTCAAGTTTCCTTTAGTTATATATTATATATATATTATGTATATATTATATGTATTATATATATATTATATATATTAAATATTAGTTAATATGGTTTATATGTAATATTAAGGTTGAGTCATAGCTGGATATTTTGCAAATATTTGCATGGCTTATATATTTAAATATAAATTAAGTATCATTGGTTTTATTTAAATTATATCAAGAAGAAACTGCTGGATATTTTCTAAATATTTTAATTTAGTGTTACTATATATATTTATATATATACAGTATATTTATTTATTATTTTACTTAAATTATATCCAGTATTCAAGTTTCCTTTAGTTATATATTTAGCTAGTATTATTTTACATTCTGTTTTTTTGAGAGTATTTATAGCTCTATAGTTTTGCTGCCATTTCCGTTTTTTGTTTTTTGTTCTTTGGCTGCTTTTCATTTTCATGTTTCACTTCCGTTTCGCTGGCAACAATTTAATATTTGAAAAGCGCAAAAGCAAGTCGAAGAGGAGGAGTAAAAAGAGGAGTTTCGCCAAGGAATAAAAAGAGGAGTGCAAGAAGGAGAAGAGGGGGAGAAAAGATGGAGAAAAGAGGGAGAAAAGAGGGAGAAAAGAGGCAGAAGAGAGGGAGAAGAAAGGGAGAAATGAGGCAGAAGAGAGGGAGAAGAGAGGGAGAAGAGAGGGAGAAAAGAGGGAGAAGAGAGGCAGAAGGCGAAGCAGCAGAAGAAGCAGCTCAATGCAATTAATCAAAATGCTGGTCGCGAGTCCTGCTTGGCCCTCTCTGTCTCATTTCCACCCACAGAACAAACTGCCTTTCGGTCCCCCCCCATTCCCTCCCTTGATATTTTATGCAGTGCAGTGTAAGTGCCCGCCATAAATGTGTCTCTATGTGTGTGTGCCTCTGTGTGTGTGTGCCTCTGTGTGTGTGTGTGTGTGGCAAGGGGGTGCTCGGAAGTAGGATCCCCGCTTTTTGGGGGCGTTTGCAATGCAAAAACGCAATTCGTGGAACTTGGCTGGGACAGGAAACAAAACTAATTATCGTTATAGCGAAATTTTTGTTCGTCTTCTACTGCAAATTTGCAACCCTGCTATATGCACAAGGGGGGCGGGTGGTGGGTGGCGGCACTGGTGCCATATTTATAATTACTGTTTGCACTCTTAACGAAGAGCCCCAGAAGAAGCTAAGGCAGCGGAAGAGCGCCAAGTACAAGAGGAAGAGCATGTTCAACAAGGGCAGGAAGGATAACGTAACGAGCACGGAAGGATATGGAAGATATGTCTTAAGGAGCCAGACTAGGTGCTCCCTTGGCAAAGGATACCAAGTGAGTTAGGGATTAATAGTAATGAGAAGAAAAATATCTAAAATATAACCTTAACCAGCCAAACTTGATTAATTTTCCTTTCCAAATAAAAAGGATCTTTGAGTTTAAAATCATATCTATATAGTCAGTCATATCTATATAGTCAGTCATATCTATATAGTCAGTCATATCTATATAGTCAGTCATATCTATATAGTCTCTCCCTAGTTATATCCCCTTTGTAGAGTATTACAAGGCGAAGCAGAGCGGCAGACAAACATTTTTGAAACTTCATTTTCAAAATTAAGCCCATTAATCATGAAAAACAACCGAAATGTTGACAGGGCGGGGAAAGGAGCCGCCGGCGAAAGGGGTTAAGTTACCGAGGTGTGCGGGTGTGGAGGTGTGTGCCCCTCTTGAGGAAGAGGGTGTGCGTGTGTGGGTGCATTGCCTGTTGGCGTGTCGCATAATACTTTGTTAGGTCCTAACACGCAAATCAACAAGAGAAATTGTCACATAGCTAAAGTCGGAAAGGGGCAAGGAGCGGGGAAAGCAAAAAGAAAGCGGCGGAAAAACGATGACAAAACAAGGGGGATGGGGGCAAGTACTACTACTACTACTTTCCCCAGAAAGGAAAAACTTGGCCATCGATATGGCCGAGGGTGTTAAGTACAGTGCGTGTCGGGTTCATAAGAACAAGATAATGTTTGGGCCTTGAAATTGGTTATTTTTATATGCAAGATTTTAGCAAATAAAAAGTGTTTAAATAGTTTATACTTCGAAGGCTAAGTAAAGAGATTTTATATATAAATAATTATTCTAAAACTATTCAGGCTTTCCAAATAAATTTTCATAAAAATGTTGAAAATAAGAAGTGCTTAAATAGTTTATAATTCGAAGGAAGAGAATCTACTCCTATAGCTTTTTTTGTGGCTAAGTAAACAGATTTTATATATAAATAAATATTCTAAAACTATTCAGGTTTTCCATATAAATTTTCATAAAAATGTTGAAGGTACATGCATTATTATTATTACTACTATTACTTTTTTAAACTACTTAGAACAAGCATACTTTATGCTTTTTACATTATTTTTAAGTTTAATAATAGTTAAACTTAACTTAAGCTCTAGATTGACTCTACTCCTCTCCTTATATATATAAAATATGCCTTTGACCGATCTCCTTGTCTGTTTGTGTCTTCAAATCCTAATAAGAAAACTAGTGGCAATAAAAATAATATCTAAATCGTAAATCCACGCTATTTAATTAAATGCTTTCACATCCCCTGGGGTAATTGCCATTAATTACACATGTAATTACAGTGCCAGAACGTACTGTGTACTGTGTAGTGGCCAACTATGCAGGTATATAGGTAACCCAATTAAGCCGTCGACCGTTCCCAAGTTGAAAGCCTTTGACCTTGCACGCACGACCAAGGAACTCGTGACATTGGGCCTGGGAAAACAAACAGGGAAAGCCAAGAAACCTAAGTGGGCTTGATTTATGGGCAATGAATTAATGGAGCCTCAGATAGAGCTCACTTTAATTTTCATATTCGCTTGTCGGTTGTCGGGCGGGATCTGCGCGACTAGTCTATATCGGGGGCCTTATCCATTCACTAACCATTATCTGTGCATCTGCTCGCAAGTTCGACCTTGGGGCACAGCTGTTGCCTGACACACACTCAGGAAAACACGCACAACAAATAAAACGCAAATAGCTCCAGCCAAGCCCACGACAGCAGGCTAGAAAATTGGCTTGGGATCGGTCTTCTATATACCCTGTACTCAAATCTATATGTCTTTTAAATTGAGTCAATTGTTAGCCTCGTTTAAAGTACTATTTAGGGAATATGCAATGGAATTTATTATTTATTAAAGGGTTTTGGGGTTCTTACTATAAAAACCTTAACGATATAGCTCTTATATATATCATATATATATATATTATATATATGTATATATTATATTCTATATACCCTGTACTCAAATCTATATGTCTTTTAAATTGAGTCAATTGTTAGCCTCGTTTAAAATATTATTTAGGGAGTATGCAATGGAATTTATTATTTATTAAAGGGTTTTGGGGATCTTACTATAAAAATCTTAACGATATAGCTCTTATATATGTCATATAGATATATTAGAATATTATATATATATTCTATATACCCTGTATTCATATATACACGAACTAAGTGTTAGCCTCTCTTAAAATATTATTTAGGGAATATGCAATGGAATTTATTATATATTATGATTCATTAAGGGGTTTTTGGGGTTCTTACTATACAAATCTTAACGATATAGCTTTTATATATGCTATATATAGTTTTACCATTACTAGCTGACTTGGTAGAATATTAGTTTCTATATATTTAGAGATTTCCAAGGGCAGTCCAGTTTTTATTAAAGATCCCGTTCTTAAAGCAGACATACCCACACATACTGGCTGCCAGAATAGAATCCTTACCATTGACATTGTCTGTCCTGGGCCCTGGCCCTGTTTGTCCCTGCTCCCCGCTCCACGCTCCCCGCTCCCCGTTCCCCACTCCTCTTCATCTTTTCCTAATATTCCCCCCCACAATTCTGGTTATTTTCCTTTTCTATGTGTTCTCGTGTTTGTTTGGCTCTTTTTGGGGTTTTCGGCGGTCGCACGTAGCAAATTCCATTTACGTGTCCTTGAATTTCGCTTAATATTACTTGGTCCTTCGGTCCTGCTATCCTGCCGTCCTGCTGTCCTGCTGTCCTGCTGTCCTGCTGTCCTGCTGCCCTTGTCCTTGCCCTTGTCCCCCGCTCGCATTGAAACCTTAATAGAAATAGAGATCGCAATAGAAATTAATAATCAATATGGCAAACCCCAAAGATGATGGAATCGAATGGAGACGAAAGCCAAATCCGGCCAAATAGGAGAAGCAATTTGTGTGGCCATTTCCCTGACAACAGACGGCTGTCTAACCTCGCTTATTTGGCCAGATATTGAAGGCAACCTGGTTGGTTCCAGCCCCATAACTCATACGCACTGTGGGTCGCCGCCGCCGCACGAGATAAATATTTAATTAAATCGATACGCTCTCATTTTGGGCTGGAAGCTGCTGGAACACACGAATCCTGAGCGCCGTTGACAACAGCTTGTAAACTGCTAGCGGCGCTGACAGCCAAGTGATTTATTTATGTTTTGCGGTCCACAATCGTTGGCCCAAAGTGCCGCCCAGTTGGCTCTTTAGGTGCGTCTGCTGTCTGTCTGCAAATATTAATTATATTTCCATTCAGAAACTCTCACACAAGAGCAGGCAAAAAAGAAAGCGCCTAACCCAGGGGAATTGAGTGCTTAAAGCAGCTGCAAGGTGTTTTTTACCTGTCACAAAAGTTGCACAAAGACCCCCAGGTCTTAAAAGGTGAAAAACCCACTCATAACCTTCCAAAGCTAGAGTCCATATATAAAACACTGCAGAAATTCCCTGAGACTTTAAACTAAGCCTGTAAAAAATATAAATTAAAAGCAGTAAATTTTTATATATTTATTTATTTAATTTTTTGTTATTTCCTCCGTACAAAAAGTTGCACAAAGACCCCCAGGTTTTGAAAGGTGAAGAACCCACTTAGAACCTTCCAAAGCTAGAGTTCACATATAAAACTCTGCAGAAATTCCCTGAGACTTTAAACTGAGCATCTGAGAAATATTAGTTATAAGCAGTACATGTTTACATATTTATTTACTACATTTTTTGTTATTTCCTCCGTACAAAAAGTTGCACAAAGACCCCCAGGTCTTAAAAGGTGAAGAACCCACTCAGAACCTTCCAAAGCTAGAGTTCACATATAAAATGCTGCAGAAATTCCCTGAGACTTTAAACTAAGCATCTGAGAAATATTAGTTAAAAGCAGTACATTTTTATATATTTATTTATTTAATTTTTTGTTATTTTCTCTGTACAAAAAGTTGCACAAAGACCCCCAGGTCTTAAAAGGTTAAAAACCCACTCAGAACCTTCTGAAACTAGAGTCCACATATAAAAGGCTGCAGAAATTCCCTGAGACTTTAAACTAAGCCTCTAAAAAATATTAGTTAAAAGCAGTACATTTTTATATATTTATTTAATTTTTTGTTATTTTCTCCGTGCGATACCTGCCCCTGGCAGGTTGTTTGGTAATTTTCCGAAACTGGAAAAGTGCCGATACTTTTCCCGAGCAGTTTGCCGGCGCCAGCTTTCCACTGCCTCTGTGTGTGTGTGCACCTTAATTGCGCCACAAATACGTGGCCTGCCTCCGCCAAGGATTGCGTAAATCCCTTTTGCCCTTGCGGACGAGTCACGCTTCCCTCGATGAGGCCACTGCCGACTCCATTCTCTGGCCTCCGCCGCCGTTTAGGAGTTCTGATTCAAGCCAAAGCCAAAGCGATTCGAACTGGCAAAACGTGAAATGAAAACCCCAACGGAGGAGGTAGTATCCAGTCCAGTGTACAGTGGTTGTGGTTGCTTACTTTGGACACTGTTTTTTAGTGCTACCTCCTAAGGATGTTGTTTCCCAACTAAATATCTTAACAAGGCTCATTAAGGTAAGGTTCCAAGGCTTCTCTTCTGAAACTCTGTTTCATGTCATAGTTTTTTTGTAGCCACAAATCGTAATTAAAGACTGGGACTCATGGACTCGAGCCACCCTGGCATTCGTGTGATAAATGGTAGGGTCTCCGCCGGAACTGGGAAACGTTTTGTAAGCACTCATGTTGTCAACTCAGCCAGTGGAGAGTTCCTCCTCCAGCTGCCCCAGCTGCCCCATCCGGCCCAGCTCTCTGCAGGACCCTGGCCACATATATGTATGCAGCTCGTATGTTCTGTGTCGCCTGCAGTTTGCGGAGTTTGTCATTTGGACAGGGCTCGGAGAACAAATGGACCACAGTCCGGAGCACACATGTATCTGGGCCTCGTTTATGATTGCATTATGGCGAAAAACAGCTGAAGTTGAGGCCGCAGCGATGCCATACAGGAAGAGCAACATCAACAGCTACAGCTGCGAACATTTGCATTATTCCCCAATAAGCTGGGAGTCCTGCTCCTAAACTAAAATGGAAAGATGGACTCGGGATGGGCCACGCTCTGGTGGCTTTGAGTGCAAAGTTTTGGGGACGAAACAGCTTCCAGAAAGTTTCGTTGGCGTTGTCCTGTGAGGGATTATTAGTTCAGATCACTCTCGGCTCTGTCCCCTGATTTGATGTGGCACACGGGGCAGGTAATCCATCATCAGGACATGAGAGAGGGCTTTGTGGTGGCTTGAAAATAAATTAAATTAACTGCGAGTCCAAGAAGTGTGCAGAGTTTTCAGGCCCCTCTTTAAGAATCCTGCGGGGCCATCTCTATTAATTTCCCAGCTCGATTCAAGAAGCTCCTCAACTCCTTCGCCCGCCAACTCATCAGCAGGAGCACCGATCCAGCTGTAATCCCTCGCGGACCCCCCCAAAGTCGCCCCCACTTCGGCTCGCAATGAAATTTTAATCCCATTCCGCCGCCACAGCTGGCAGGCAGAGTGACATGGCCGGCGGGGTAAATGGAGGGGGAGGAGCATGTGTGGGGCACAAAAAACCCCCGAGGAGCCATGTTGCAACAGCAACCGGCAGCCATCGACGGCTAACACGTCGATTACGGCCCCGAGGCGAAGTGCAGGGCTAAGGACATCGCAGGACATCGACGGACATGTGTTCCGACCAGCCTACGTTTGTTGGCCAAAGTGTTACTCGTATGGCTGCCGGGAGGGGGGAGCAGCGGGTGGGTGTGTGTGTGCGTGTTGCCACTGCCAATGCCACATGGCCAAGACAGCCGGAAACGTGGTAATCTGGAAAGTGAATGAGGGGGAAGGCTTTTGGCGATTAAAAACGAGGAAATAGATTCATATTTAATGGGGAATGGTGGCAGCTAGAGAGACAAGCATACTCCATATTAGGGAATAACTAAAAAACACTAGTTTCGTGGAACAATATATATATATATATATATATATTTTAAGGGGCAGATATTTAGATTAAACTTAAACTTCGAAATGTATTCTTTAAAAGCATGAAAAGTACATTCCAGGCAACAATAAGCAAGGAAAAATTAGAATTATCTTCTTACCAAGCTTAACTATAATATTTTAGACTATAATTCAAGTTATAACACAATTAATTATACCTAAAGGACCAAAAATCTGTCCCTTTCCCTACTAATTATTAAGCTGCAATCATTGTTGTTTGGGGCCAGTTAACAAAGCCCAGAGGCAAACTCTCCTTGAGTCAATGCCAATTAAATCGATGACAGCACAGCAACTGGCTTGTATACTTCTCTGTGTGTGTGTTGGCCATGTCCCAAAACTTTGGCTAACTGAATTCATAGGCAAAGAGTCCTAGGAACAGAGAGAAAAGTAAGAGTTTAGGGAATGACTTGAATAGAATATAGTACCTATATTATTTATTTGAATACCCTTTAAAAATATATAAAATCTAGTTCCTGTAAGATTTTCTAAGTGGGCATAATTTAGGCTGAAAAAAACTCTACCATTTCTCCTGGTGCAATTATCTCTTTCCAAGCTTTGAATATGTTTGCCTTGTGCCTTGGGTCCCCGACTTGGTTGTGTGGAATTTTATGAGCTGGACTCCTGGCTTCAGGAGCAGGCAAAGGAGGAGAGACCCCAGCTGGAGCCTTGGCTGTGGCCGGATGAGGAGTTCAATTAATTGCTCGTCTCGGCCACGCAGCTGCCATGTAGAGGGAGTAGAGAAGGCCTAGCGCAAACATGGTCTCCTGGTGCCTCGTCCTGTGCCTGGTCCTGTTCCAGGACCTGCCTTTGTGCTGGTGCTTGTGCCCGTGTCTCTGTTTGTTCCCCCGTGTCTGTGTGCAGTGACGTCGCCCATGCTTGTTGTTTATCCCGCGTCTTGGTCAAAGAACCGACATCCCGACATCAGGACATTCGGACATCCCGACATCCCGACAAAAACGCTTAACACTTCACTGAGCAGGCCGCTCCTGGGGGCGGCAGGAGGCGTAACTCAATGGAACTCAACTGCTCAGTGGGGCGGCCATAAAAGCGTAATCGGTTTAATGGACATATCACATGGGCGCTTGCCATGCAACTGCAGTTCATGAGCTCATGAAGTCAAAAGGTATTGTCTTCGGTCTTTTTTCCTTTCTTTACTAAAAGTGCTGAAGCTTCTTTAACCAGGCAGAGTTAAACCCAACTTAAAGTTCATTTAACTTGGGTGTAGCTTGAAAAATGCCTAAGGAAATTATTTAAGCTGAAAAGATATAGCTTTTGCTATGGAAAACTCTCATTAATGGAAGATAAAAGAGGACATAACATACATTTGAAAATATATATAATATATATAAATATATATATATAATATAATATACTGCCTGTTCCAAAATATCCACTTAAACTCTGAGTATCTTAGCCCATAAACCTCCCTCTCTTTCTTCCTGTTGCCTAGTTGTCCTCTGTGGTCCTTGATTAGTTTAGTCCCTAATTTATTTAATTATGAGCCAACGGCTTACAGAATTTTGTCACCTGTTGGCAACACACCTACCTCTGAGTGTGTGTGTGTGTGTAGTTGTTGGTATTCAGCGAGGCGTTAAAGTGATTGGGGAAGAGCAGGCACTAGGCGAATTTGCTTGTGGGCCGGAAAGGAAAGTGGGAAGGCCGAGAACGAAGGAAATCGGCTTAGCTTAAGTCACCATACATGGCCCCTTCTCCTTCCGCCATCATCTGTGTGTGGCAAATTACTTTCAATGGCATTAAACGCTTACACAATACCCGGTTCCTGTACTTAACCATCCGAGCCAGGCCCACATTCGCCACTGTAAAAATCAGCAACAACATCGGCAGGAGAATCAAGGACAACATAAAAGGCATAAAAAAAAGCAAGCTGAGTGAAACAACAGGTTGGCCTGCTCATAACACACACAACAACAGGGAACAAACACAAAAAGGAAACCATTTTATATGTATACATCCTCGTAAATAAATACATACATATATTAAGGCATTTTTCGTGTCCCAGCAAGGGGCGGTTGCTGTTTTCATGATGCCAACTAGACAATAATATATTTAATCATTTTTAAGTAGTTCTAATATCATTACAAAATTCAAAATTAGTCCATAAAGAGTTTAGAGATTTTTATTTATATGCTGATTATTAAACTTGAGCTAGAAATATTTATAAAATATGTAAAAAGATCTTGTAAAAGACAAATTACATCTTAATTAACTCCTCAGTTTAATATATTTAAGACTCTTCCTCCTGCTCTTGTTGTTCCTCCTCAGAATTGTATACAATTTATTATTGTTATTATATTAATTTAGATAATAATATATTAAATAATTTTTAAGTAGTTCAAATTTCATTAAATTGCTTACAAAATTTAAAATTAAACCTTAAAGAGAATAGAGATTTTAATTTATATGCTGATTATTAAACTTGAGCTAGAAATATTTATAAAATCAGTAAAAAGATCTTGTAACAGACAAGCTACATCTTAATTAACTACTCAGTTTAATATCTTTAAGACTCTTCCTCCTGCTCTTGTTGTTCATCCTCAGAATTGTATACAATTTATTATTATTATTATATTAATTTAGACAATAATATATTTAATCATTTTAAAGTAGTTAAAAAATCATTAAATTGCTTACAAAATTCAAAATTAATCCTTAAGGAAAATAGAGATTTTTATTTATATGCTGATTATTAAACTTAAGCTAGAAATATTTATAAAATCAGTAGAAAGATCTTGTAAAAGACAAGTTACATCTTAATTAGCTCCTTAGTTTAATATCTTTAAGACTCTTCCTTCTTCTCTTGTTCCTCCTCCTCAGAATTGTATACAATTTATGGTCAAAACCCTTCGATCCACCCCCGATTCCGACTCCAAGTTTCACACTTTAGTGCCCAGCCAGTTGTGTCCTGCTTAAGTCTGTTGCTTCACTTGAGTTCCAAGGCGGTTTCCGGTTTATTCCTTTTCTTTTTGTCGGATTCGGTTTCGGTTTCGACATAACGAGGCGGTTTTATGGGCTTCTGGCAAAGGACATAAAACATAACCCATATATGCTCCGTAAATATGGCCCATATATACATCCACATACATGTATTATATATTGTTTTTTTATTTATCTATTATTGGTCTTGGTGCCACATGCTGTACCAATATCTGCAGCTCTTAAATGGGGGTTTCCCTGTTAGATTTCCAGGGGGAAATGTTGAGCAAAAATGTCTTAATTGAATCTGTGGAAAGCAGAAGCTTGTTTGAAATTTTTCGCTGCTCCCCGCTTGTTCTCCCTAAAAGCAAAAGCCTGATATATGGATATATGGTGTCTGCCTGCTGAACATATCTGTTTTGTTTATTTCCCCTTTGGTTTGTTTATGCTGCTCATTCCAGGACGTAATTTATATGCCCTAGCCAGGAGGTGTTCTCGGAAAGTAGGTAGTTTTGTTCAGATCTCTATTATGAGTTGTGGCTACGCTTTGAGCGGGCTTAGAGCGTCCTGTTTGTGAATAAAAGAACTGAATAAATTTTCCTCCTATATATATTTTTCAGGACATCCCTATTATGGTATTTTTGTGTCAGCCTCTGGCTTATATTTCCTTAAATTTTGATTTGGCTCAGCTGCTTACAGGTGACGGAGAGCCAGACAATGGGGACGAAACAGGACGTGGAAGGATGTGCCAGGGGGATAATAGAGAGAGAGAGAGAGAGACAATAAGTAGAACGAAAATGGCTTTGTCGGTTTATTAAGCATATTTCGTAGGAATTTTTAATGCGAAAATCCGACTCTGGACACTTTTGCCCTCGAGCCTTCTGCCATCGAGGGAAAAGTTGACATTTTTTGGGGCTTTTCCCCTGCCCGCTTTTTACATTATTATATATATATTTTTTTATTTACTTTTCTTTTTGATTTTGTGTTTGAAGCCGCCACACACTCACACATATATTTGCATTTGCCCTTTCTTTTTTTTGGGACTCTTCTTTTTGTTATATTTTTATCGCATTTTGAAACAATTTTTTGCTGCTGTTTGTTGTTGGCCCTTTTAGGAATATGTTGCAATTTCAGCATCATAAAAATGCAAATGGGCTTGCGTGTGTGTGTGAGCTGTGTGTGCTGTGTGTGCTGTGCAGGAAATAAAGTGGGGATTGGGGCTTACGGGGTTTATGGGGGTTATGGGGGTTATGGGGCGAGAAAAGGGAAATATTAAGCCGATTTAAATGGAAAGCTTTGGAAATTCTGCACTTTCTGTTGCCGAAACGCTTACCTCTGTCAGTCCTGCTCCTAAAACAAATATACATCAATATGTGTGCACTGTGAAAATGGTTGTAAAATATAATATAATAAATAAATATATATAGTATAATAAATAAATATATATAGTATAATAAATAAATATATATAGTATAATAAATAAATATAAAAAGCAAAAAAAGTGCTTGTTTGCAGTAAGTATAATTAATGAGCACAAATAAACAAGACAAGAAGGTAGGTCACACAACTGCCACTTTATTTAAACAAATCAAATTAACCTTTATTATTATTATTCTCCCAAAAATTATAACAAAAAACTGACTAAAATATAGGCAAACCCCTAGGATCAAAATATAACACAATCCCTTAAAAACTTGAATAGAAAATGTAAAATAAAATCAAACTTTAATTATTTTGGTATTATTTTTTTATTTAATAAAAATAAAAATAGTGTCTTCCTTAAATATAATATAAATTAAGTTTTTAATTAAATTGTTTTCATATATTTCTCGGCGTGTGTTGGCCAGGCCATTAGCCTAGCTTATGTTTAAATATGCCATGACTTCGATGGCGATAGTTGTTCCGGGGGGTTTGGCAAGGGGACAGGTGGGCGGGCAGGCAGGTAGATCAAGGGTTAGCGGTCTTTCCCTTCCCCACTTGGAGTGGGGATTACAAAGCACCGCCAGTGCACACAAGGTGCAAGTGCTTGCGGGTATGTGTTGAGTGTAGAGTGTGTGTGTGCGAGAGAGTGCCTTGTAAGCCACGCAAATCCTATTTGGAAATTGAACAGCATATTCATACGGCGATAGTTGTAGTAATTCGTTTGGCGTCTTGTTTTTTATGGCCCTGCGATCTACCTCAATTTGTAGAACAAGTAATTTTAAAAGAAATAAAATAGGTACTAATTTGCATATAATAAGACGTGAATTTAACTCTGGCAATATACTTATACTCAATTTGTAGAACAAGTTATTTTAAAAGAAATAAAATATGTACTAATTTGCATATAATAAGACGTGAATTTAACTCTGGCAATATACTTATACTCTTAATTTTTATTTTTATTATTTTTATATTTGATTCTTTCCTATTTCTATATTTTTCAGTTTCATCAGTTTTTCCGGCTCCCCCTTCTCCCTCCTGCCACGTGCACTTCTCTATTTTTTAGTGCTTTTGTTAAGCCCATTACGCATACGCCATGGTGAGCGTTGCTCGTGCCCCATGCTGCATACCACCAAAAAGAAGCATACAACCATAAAACCGTACAACCGCACACACCACACACCACAGATTACGTTTGTTTGTTATTTTATTGACAAAACATCACGGCCATCGTCGAATTTCGATGACATATATTACGCATACGACCCGTGGAGCAGGGGGGCAGACCGCAAGGCGACATGAAGTCCCCGGGAAAACTAAAAGCCCCGGGGCAAAGTTCGCCAACCATTTTCGTAGGAGTTTTTCAAGGCCACAAAATGGTAGAGGTGGCAGGAGGACAACAGGACGGGTGGCGAATGTCAAGTGAACGGGAATGTTGGCGGCCAACTTTTGCATTCGCCAAAACAACAATTTCAGCAATTTTTGGTATTCCATTTAAATCGAGACAGTGTGGCCCGGAGCGGAGCGGAGTGGAGTGGAGGGGCACGGGCTAGAACTTGTTGTCGCATCAGCAATGGCAAAAACAATGCGTTTTGTCCCGCACATTGTTACGGTTGCGGACATTTTAATTAGACTTTAGTGGCTTTGTGGTCGCCATTGTTGTCTTGCTGCCAACTATGCACTAAATAAATTTAACTGACAAACACACTCAAACCCAGCGGCAGCACAGGCTCTGGCTCTGGCTCTGGAAATGGGCAGATGGCAGTCGGGCCAAGAGGATATTCACACAAATATTCCTAGGCATATATGCTTTGGTCAGCCTCCCATGCAGCATTGGATACTCGTACAAGGGAGCAGCACATGGTTTACACACTCAAATGGGTCGAATCCTTGCGCTCCAAACCCAAATTCCACAATAATTCAAACTCCGAATAATGTCTAGAATATCGAAGGCAGCACATTAACCGGGAGTATATTAAAATAAATGTATGAGTTTAATAAAAACATACCCCTTAAAAATATATAAAACTAGCAGTAAGATTTATTTAATTTATTTATTATAAAATTATTTATTATAAACAATGTAAGATTAGAGAATTAATAAATTTACAGTTAATTTTTATCAAAAATACGATTAAATAAACCAACTGCACTGTTACAGTTTAAGAGGTTTTTCTTTGATCCAGTATAGTGCTTCTCAAGCTGTACATTGGAGATACAGTACATCCCAAACTAGGCATATGATGAATAGCCACAAAAGTAGCGTGAACAGCCTTTTGTCAGGGTTTGCCGTACCAGGCCAACAGAAATGGTGAGAAGAGTGTCTTGCGATCTAAACTCAGAGAGCTTAGAACGGAGGGGAATGAAACAAACGGGCTCTCTCACCTTGCGGAAAAAATCATCCTGAAATAACGGATCGCTAAAGAGGGAAGGTCAGAGATGAGCAAACTTTAAGTCGCAGGGTACTCTTTTCAGAATTTCTGTTCGCGTGGTATGTAAACCAGGGATTTTAAGGTTTATTGGGACGAATTTGTTAGAATTTTTTGTTGTTGTCGTTGTTGTTGTTGTTGATTGTTTCGAGATCGTCTTAAATTACGCTTCAGCTAGAACATTTATTTTCATTTCATTTTAATGCTGAGAAGAGTACCCTGCGGTCCACTGTTTGCGCATCTCTGATCTCAGAGAGCTTAGTACGGAGGGCAATGCAAACAAACGGGCTCTCTCACCTTGCGGAAAAAATCATCCTGAAATAACGGATCGCTAAAGAGGGGAAGGTCAGTGTTGAGCAAACTTTAAGTCGCAGGGTTCGTCTTCTCAGCATTTCTGTTGGCCTGGTATGTAAACCAGGGATTTTAAGGTTTATTGGGACGAATTTGTTAAAATTTTTTGTTGTTGTCGTTGTTGTTGTTGTTGATTGTTTCGAGATCGTCTTAAATTACGCTTCAGCTAGAACATTTATTTTCATTGCATTTTAATGCTGAGAAGAGTACCCTGCGGTCCACTGTTTGCGCATCTCTGATCTCAGAGAGCTTAGTACGGAGGGCAATGCAAACAAACGGGCTCTCTCACCTTGCGGAAAAAATCATCCTGAAATAACGGATCGCTAAAGAGGGGAAG
>VNKC01001120.1:19435-57582 GCA_008042775.1 Drosophila pectinifera | reverse complement strand
ACACTGGAATGTATGAAATTCAACACGGTATGTAGTGGAACACTGAAATGTGTGGAATTTAACACGGTATGTAGTAGAAGACTGGAATGTGTGGAATTTAACGCGGTATGTAGTGGAAAACCGGAATGCGTGTCGCGTGTTTTTTACTTGCATGCTTTAACTTTGAAATTAATTTAAAATAATATTCCGCCGAAACGAAAAAATGTGGGAATCGCAGAACGGTCACACTGTCGTCTTTGGAGCGGCTCGTCGCTTTGGAATATATTCCTTCTTGCCGTTACGGAAAATAAATCTAATTTGACTTGTAAGAAATCGCTCTTTTTTATGCGACTTTCGTTAGAAAGTAAGAAAATAAGCGCTTATAAACAGTGTGAAAACAATGAGCCAATAGCCAGAAAATACTTAGGTATTTTATTTTTATATATTGCAATTAATTTATGTTTCGTGTTGTATTATTATTTGTTGATTTGGAATTAGTTGTCTACAAATTTCGTAATTTGGAACTAGTGTACCGACCGGTGCTGTATTTGCACCGGTACTGTTTTCTTTTAAAGATAATGTTTGTAGGTAATGTATGTGTGCGAATGATTGTACACCGGCCGTTGTCTATGCAGCTAGCGGGGCAGAAAAATGGCCAAGAAGGCAGAGCGTCGATTTTGACGACTCTAATGTATGTGCGTATGAATGTATGTTGGAAATGTAAATATTTATGTGTTAGGAATTAACTTCACACAGAATAGTTCGAAGTTAATAAATAAATATCAGACTAACGACGGTTTCTGTGCCGACCAATGGAATAAAACAATGGTTTTGGGGATATATTTATTTATATGCAGGAATGTGGAGATTTGATATATATCTTTGTGTATATATATGGAATTTGTTATAGATAAATTTATGTATTTTTGGGCAATATATATAGTGTAAATCTGAATTCTATTTTGACGTAGGAAATTATTTTCAGTGCAGTGGATAGTTCGGAAATTATGTATGCATATAGATGTGTGAATATATACACTTATGTATATTTGTACACCAGCAGGAACACAGTGAACGAGACAAAAAAGTATAGGCCTTTTTGGCTGAACGATTTTTATTGAAATTTCGGAACTCTATACTTTAAAATTTCACTGTGGCAGGGCTCCTATGTATACTTTCACAATCACATTTTATTTTGCTCTTTTGAAAATAAGCCAATCGAATTGGACCGATGGAGATTGATTATGCAATTTATTAATTCTATTCAGAATATTAAAATTGGAGAAGATATGAGATATTAAGAGAAATACGGAAAAGTACTAGAAATCGATTAACATTGATGTCGACGGGAGTGTTATTGGCAAAATTACCCCAGTGGAAGACAAAAAGAGTCCCGGCAAGAAACAGATGATTGCCTCCCATGGCCTTTGCTTCCCCGGCAAGTCCTCACTTTGGAGGAATTTATAAAGGGGTTACAACAGTCGAAGCCAGTTTAGCAAAGTGGCCGCTAGAAGAAACACATCCGAAAATGTGATAGAAGCTCCGTTATAGCTCTAAGTGGATTGAAGGAAACCCCAAAAGCAAAATATGGAGAAAAAGGAATAATAATAAAATTATTATATTGCTATTAGTATTATCCCTAGTCTTTGGAATTAAGGAATAAAGTCTAACAAGCAGAATAATGACGATGCAACAGATGATGAAAAGCGACACTATTATATATCATGGCGATCTTGGATGGACATAGCAGCATAAAAATATAATTGGATTGTTTTTTATAACTTAGAACCATTTTATATGGAACTACAGCAAATATATAAATATATCTGAGGGCTAGCATTAAATTGCAATGCGTTAATTATAAATGATGACCTTGTAAAATAATCGTGTCGACACGACATTGACAGGGATAAAAACAAATCAAATTTCAAATAATTTTTGACACCTAACAATATTTGCAAGAACTGCTAGCATTAAATTGGAATGCGTTAATTTTGAACGAAGACCTTGTAAAATAAAGGTGTTTACCATCGATATCAAAATGAGGTAAATTAACGCAAATAACAACGATTCATTTGATGCCTAACAACGTTTGCAACAGCTGCTAACATTCAATTGCAGAGATAAAAATAAGCAAATATTCAAATCATTTCTGACACCTAACAAAATTTGCAACGTCTGAACAACTAAACAAACAACAATGAACGAACAGTTTAGAGCCATTGAAGACGAAATAAACCCTTCAACTACTACCAAATTTAACTCTGCTTACCCAAAGAGTCGTATTTAAAAGTTCTCTCTCTAAAAATGTCCTCGGCATTTCGGGAGTTCCGCAATGTAGTCAGTTGGGACTACTTCTCTTTTAATTAAGAAAAAACGGGTTTTAACATTCATAAAAAGTTGAGCTAAAGAGTTCTATGATCTTTATTCTAGTAATCTTCTGTATAACTGGCTATTTTGACCTTTGCTCGATACATACACGCATAGTCACTCCAATATGTCATACTTATCACCTAGTTTGTTAATCTTTATCCCTTTATTGACACCCTCTCTTTCACTGTCCGGACAAACGTGACCCTCCAGAAAGAAACTTATGAACGCATTTGAATATATATATTTTATATAGGTAGGAGTTTATTAGACTCTTGGAGGGTACTAATAATCTTAAACTTCAAGAGAATAAACAAGAACGATCGAAAATAAAAGTCAGTTTTAATTCCGACAGACGAGTTTACGAGGCATTTGCACAACTTCCGAAAGATGCAAACCTAAGGTAGATTTCTAGTTGATTACAAATAATTCATTTCTGTCCTTGGTCAACAGTAGAACTGTACAAGTCTTCACCTTAATCTATATCCAAATCAGTGGTGATTTGACCACCACTGACTTGGTGGATAAACATAATTTCACAAGCTTGTTAGTGTTGTTTTTCTGGAACTTGCCCTCCGTTACCTCTCTGTTGTTTCTGAGATCGTTTGCTTGGAAAGTGCAGTTATTGTGTAGAAATTCGATTTTCGCTTTTACACACATACATCTATTAATAGATTTCCTTATTTATGTTCCTTGAGTGTTGCAGATTACATTGTCTATTCCTCTCTGCTGTTGCTGCTGCTACTATTGTTCTGTTGCCGTCTTTACTGCGAACATTTTCATTAAGTCCACGTTGAATTCTTACTGCGTGACAAAATGTGCTACTATCGTCGTCTTCATCATCAACGACTAGGCAATCGGTAACTTATTCACCAAATTTTTCCAGGACAACATATTACTCAAGTTATCTCAACTCCAATTTTATTTACTCTTACCGGCTGCCACTCACTGACTCTATCTTCAGTGCGGTGAAAGATAAGAGCATGGTTCTTCAGTGCTATTGGCTATTAAAATATCCTTTTCTCTAGGTCCTATCCCTTAACTGTAATATTCCAGCAGTTGATTGGTCATTGCCTCTGTCCAGAAATTCGCAAGAAATCCTTTATAATTCCGCTGCACAAGAAGAGCAGTATTTCCGACCTTAGTAACTATCGTGGAATTGCCAAACATAAGGTTTTTCCAAAATTGTTTTAAAAAATAAATTGCGATCAATTTTAACATTAGTATCGCTCCATAATATCGGTAAACTACAACTAACCTTCTTGAGTTCAGTGCTTTCATTATCCAAGGCAAACTGTTGGAGTCTTTAGCGACATCAGTAAAAAAATCGGTTCGGTCATCCATGAGTAACTGATCCACAAGCTATTCCCCTTATGATTCCCTCCAAAACTGCTGAAGTGGCTCCGTTCCTACTAATCAAATCTTAGAGTGCGATTTGATTCGTAGGAACGGAGCCACTTCAGCTCCAATTTAAGAACATATATTCCAAAACAACAACAACTCGTCTTTCTTCTTTAAAGTGAACGGGCGTGTTTTTGTTATGCGCTTCGATTTTGTGTAAGTCTTTATTATAAACCACCGGGGTTTACTTAAAAACTTCAATATTGTGTTTAATAAATATCTCGTTCGCTTCGCGTGTGCATGTATTTTATTTTGTTTATTAATATCATATTTAGTTTTGGGTTTTGTGATTACATGCTTTAGCATTTTTCGCATTCCTCTTTCTGCTTCATCCGTTACGCCGCTTCTGCTAGACAGCTTACTCTTGATCTCCCGCTCTCTCTCTCCCTCTCTTCACGTATCCCATACCTTACTACTCTCTTGCTTTCCTCCCTCACGTAATTGGTAGTGGTAAGTCAATACCTCAATTATTATCTGTGCTGTCAAATCCTGCAGAAGACATTTCTGCAAAGGAGCCGACACTATTTCTAAAAACATTGGCTTGCGCTACTGCTGCGAGACTTCTCCCGACGATGAAAGGGAAATTATGTCTTTTATGCGGCAAACCAAAAGTAGTTTTAAAGAGCTACTGATTAGTTTTCGTAAAACTAATGATATGCTCTCAGCGCTCGATTCTCAGTTTAATGGCCTAAAACTATTGAATAAGTCCACAAAGCGTAAAAAAAATCGCCGTAGACTTGCATCATTTTGACGAATCCCAACAATTAGTTGTGAGTCCTCAACCGCAGAATCCTTCGGCACCGCCTTTGACCTCATTATATTAAACCTAATGATATCAAGGTCGGGGCAATAAAAGATTCGGTAACCAAATGTGCCTTGGGAGAGGCCGTACCGCCGGTTATTTACTTATACACAATTGGCGACCCACAATTAGAACCCAATTCATAAAACTCCCCAGGGTTCCAGGCCTGGACTATCGGACAAATTTGGTAATACTATTAACCAGTTAAAACAGATATTTGATTCACGGCGAAAATATTAAAATAAAGGTGAAAAATTCAAATTTTCTGATGCTAGGGATATTTTTTCTTTCAATATAATTGTCCCTAACGAAATCTTTAACACGATAAGCTCTGCAAACTTCTGGCCAGAATTTGTTGTTGTTAATCAGTACAAAGCTAAGAACAAGAAAAAACGGCCTGATGGAATAACTCTTCCAAGGCCAGCCCACACATTGTTCCGCATACGCCTTTCTCTTCAAAACACTAAATAAGTCTCTTCTTCTTTCTTATCAAATGCAAGAGCTCCCTAAATTGTATTCTGATAGTCATTCGTTAACATCCCAGGTGATTGTGTTCACAGAAACCTGGTTGACGCCGGAGATTCTTAGCTCCGAAGTTTTTTCTTTGAAACGATGTTGAATTCCTATGTGTGAAGCTATCGATTTATGGTAGTTTCGTTTTTATTACATGTTCCAACACTCCCCCATTGTCGGAACTCCCTATTTATTGGAACCACCTTTCTGCCATCCAATCGGTGTCCAATAGACTTTCGGATAGGGATCAATTAGATGTTCTAGGAGATTTTAACATCCTTGGAGGTATGTGGTCCTCAAAAGAATCTTCCAATACTTTTTTAACTACACCACAATATGATTTTATTGATGGCTTGTTCGACATTTGGGTGTCTCAAGTCAACCGTGTTCGAAATTCCATAGAACGCTTACTTGATCTCTGCTTTGTCTCTGATCCGGCAAGAGTCAGTTTGGTTAGGGTGGTGCCACTGACGCTACCTGAGGATCCACATCAACCTACTTTCGTTGTGACTATATTGGGATTGGGATCGATATTGGGATTGCTATGGAGAATAAGTCTCACCGGCCAGCTAAGGTACACTACATTCGCAGGGCGGACTTCGGGCGGCTCTGAATTTAATTGGTCCGGTCTATACATGTGCGCTGACATTGTTAAAGTCATATTTATTTTTTAAAATGCCTTTAATTCCTTTTTTAAAGAATGTGTTCCGTTAGAGTTCCAAAAGAGTTCTATAATTTCGTCAACCCTAAGCCTATTACACATACTTCTTCGCTCTCATTTAAAATTACAACAGTAAATAATGATCACGCAATTGCCGATCTTTTTGCTCAATTTTTTCAAACAATCTATTCGTCGACATCTGACTCAAATCAGACTTATTTATATACCATGACCAAATTGAACCTAACCTTCAGTCCTAGCTTAAACGAAAGCTCATTTCTTTTGGATCTTCATCGCGTCAAGCCGGTTTATTTGCCGGGTCCCAATGGAATCAGGTTGTCAGGTGGTCAGGTTCAAAACTTTTCGAAAACGTAATTACTTCCCATTTCCTTGGTGCTTGTAGATAAGTATTTTTCTCCTTGCCAACATGGATTTATTAAAGGTAGATCAACGACAATTAACCTTCTGGAGCTTACCTCTTTCATTATAAAAGGCTTCCGAAAAAATTCGCAGACAGATTTTATTTATACTGACTTTAGTACAGCATTTGACTCAGTTAAAAAGGTCGTCTATAAAAATAAATTATCTAATGTTCTTCGGGTTACCTCTGGTGTCCCACAAGGTAGCTATCTTGGTCCCTTGTTCCTTATATTATTTATTAACGACCTGTCAAAAGTCCTGACTAACTCAAGGGTACTTATGTACGCTGACGACGTTAAACTTTGCATGTAGTACAAGGACAGCTCTCGCCAGTCGAGTTTACAAACAGATCTTAATAATTTTCAAATATGGTGCAGTACAAACTTATTAAACCTGAACGGCTCTAAGTGCAAGGTAATGAATTCTCACTGCAAATCTTGCGACTTATACGCTGAACTGCTGCTCTTTGGAAAGAATCACGCATTGAATCAGTTCAAAAGAACTTTTTACTTTTTGCTCTATGCGGCTTAAGTTGGGATGTTAGCTTAAGGTTACTCTTCTATTCCAGCAGACTTCTCCTGATTAACCTAACATCTTTAGCAAACCGTAGAATGATGCTAGGCATCACCTTCATATATAACATAATCCGTGGTGAAGTGGAGAGTACTGACTTATTAGGTCAGCTGAATTTCCACGTACCTTGTAGAAACTCTAGATCCTATTTATCTTTAGGTTTGGCCCATTGTAGAATGCATGATTGCTTTCCTAACCCACTTAGTACACATGCTATTAGTCTATTTGGTGTAGCATAGTTTTCTCCAATTCCATTATCTATACTTCCTTTTTTCGCGCCTACAGAATACCTAACCCTAACAGCAAGTGCTTGTTATCGAAGGGCCACTTGAGTGTACTGCCCCAGTGCTCCAACGTCCAAGAGAAAAAAAAATATGCGGACAGTTCCGGAACCTTCCGACATGATGCTATTACTCCCGGTCAACATTATTTTCTCTCTGTGTCTCTTTAATAGCATACGATAACACACCAAACACTTTCGTGGAGCTCTGCGAATTCACTCGCTTCTTAAGCGTAAACAGAACAGTGGCTATTCTCCTTCTTTTCTCCCTCTCTCTTTTCGTGACAATTTACAGCAATATGTCCTTGACGAACGCACGTCCAACACACTTTCTTGTTTTTCTCTTTGTTCTTCCAATTGTTTTTTACCGTTGATTTTTCACTTCGCGACGCGAACATTCTTGTCTCTTTTTCACTAACCGTTTAGTCGTTCTTTCGTCTCTCTTCTTCTTCCAGCAATTTGATTTTCAACACATGCAACGACGGTAATCTGTCGCGCTTTTCAACAGAAACATCAACATTTTCAAAAGCGTCACTTAAACCGGATAGCAACAAAAACACAGTTACTTTTCATTTGCACAGCCCATGCGCTGCAATTGTCGTCGTCGAGCCTTTCGATGGAATTCATACTCGGATTTATTTTTCAGTGTTTAATCGCGAAGCCACTAATTTGGCTTTAAGTCAAGAACTATCCACGCACTGATTAATTCACTTTTTACCGCGACAAGTTAACACGTCCACCACACTTCTTTAAATTCCTGTCTCACAGTGCAGGCGCCCTGGGCCCATAACCTCTTATAATTGTTACTGTTTTATTAAGATTAATTATATAGGAATAGAAAGATATACATAAGAAAGGAAACGCGACCATTCGTGGTGGAATACAAAATCAGGATCAACTAAGGGAGGGAAATTTGTTTTTGTATAGAATGCAAAAGCCCTTAATTTATCAATACTTCAGAAGACGTTGTTCTCTTTCAAATTATTTTGTGTCTTCGACATAAATTCCTAATGCCGTGAAATCTAATGCTAGAAAAACCCATAATCAGAAATATATATTCTTTTAAAAAGAATTTTATTTTGTATTAAGCAAAAATGGTTAGGCCTAGAAAGTGCACTCCTTGAATATATTCGGAGTTCGTATTATTTGGTCTCAATATAGTAATTTTGCAGTTCAAATTGCTTCTCATTGATTCTATATATCTCCTCTAAAATTGTGCTGGGATTAATTACCTTCTTTTTTAAAACTTGTAAGTAGTTTTTAAATGAATAGCATGACCAAGACATTTATTTTGTCTACTGTAGCTATTAAATGCAAGATGAAAGAAAGTTTTTAACAAAGAGATCTACCGCAGATTGAGTCATGAAAGGGCATTTAGATTTTCATATATATATATCATATTTTATATATTCGTTAATATAGTCCAACGATACTAATATATATAAGAAACTGTCGGAACTGAGTTCCAAAATTTTTGGGTATAAAATACTGATATTATATTTATTTGTAATATTAATCTTCCTAAACTTGTCTAAGCATTAAGCAAAGGCTTTTCGTGATAATACGATCAGCAGAAGCTGAAAACACTGAAGACAACATGAAACACATAATGTCCACCACACTCGGTAAAAATTACTTTTTAATAATAAAACGAGTTTATGTGCAGCAGCACATAATTAACTTTGTTACTTTTCTTAAAAAAAAAAAACAAGTAGAAAAGTTACAGTCGGGTGTGACCGATTTTTGTATTTTTTTTGTAACTCTAGGTCTTGTAGTCTCTGTGATCTGTTGATTCACACGGACGGATAGACGGACTGAATCGTCTCGGCTGGTGACGCTGATTAAGAATATATATACTTTATATACTTTATAGTGTCGGAGATGCTTCCTTCTGCCTGTTACAAACATTCTCGGTTGGCACTAAGTTATAATGACCTTTCACCCCATGTGTACCGGGTATAATCATCTATATATGTGCCAATGTACTCAGTTATCCAACAAGATCATTGACCTAAATAACTATCATTACAGCCAAAATGTAAAGAATTTAAAGTCCTTATCAACTGATCTTCCATTTCAATTCAAGCGGATTATGTTTTTAATACACTTTGTGATGATCGCAAGGCTCTGTAATTTGCAATGGCATTTGTTCGTTGCCTGTTGTCTTGTCGGATGACTTTCGTTATTCGATTTTCACCGGAATTTCAATAAAACAACATTATTTATAAAGCGTTAAACTGGAAACCCAATTGAAAAACATAGTTTTTAATCCCGCTCTCTACTGACTTTGATATTTTACATGGAAATATGAACTATGTGAGTTTCATTTTTACTACAGCCTTGAACATCTATAATTTGACTACTTACTTGAAATGCATCATGCTTATTATACTACTATTATACTATTAGGGCAAGTAATATATTCGGATTGTATTATGTAACGCTAAGGCGTCGTTAGAAACTGTAAAATGAGCTTTTATTTAGAGAGAATGACTGAGCTATATTGTCAGGGAATTATGTAGATATAATATTATTGCACCTGAAATCTTCATCAATAGTTAAGTTTGTCGAAAATTGCCAAAGATTATTAAACCTGAAGTTTTGTTTATTAATTGATTCTGAATTTCCTTATATTTAATTTAGTATTCTCATGAAGCTTTGCTTAAGACTTATAATCATAATGTCAGGATTAATAAGAATCGCAAAATAGAATAAATTAGGTTGTATTGAATTGGAAATAATTAAAGACTAATTTATTATTATGGTCGTCTCTATGATGAAAATCAAAGCTATGATAAGTGAAAGTTAAAGTAGCACAAAGTCTAAACAAGGGATGACCGCCAACATTTTAATCGACTCACCAAGGTAGGAGGGGTAAAAAGTTTTCTAACATCCCGAACACTAATAACTCGATTTCGAAATATACAGTCTATTTCGTTTATGCCCAACTTGTTTTAATTTGTGATGCAGTGTTGCACAAAGGGAGGATGAAAGAACACAAAACAACATCCGGCGAACTTTAGTCAGACGAAAAGGCAAAAAAATCTTCAATCTCTAAGTGCCCTATGCACGAGAAAGTGAATTTGTTTCCACATCTCACCAACGCACATGCTAAAACTTAACTCGATTTAAATATTCTAATAGTAAAATATGATATAACGCATGATAAATGTATTTGTAGCCATCTGGGCTGACTGTTAAACAAATAAAATTCGTGCTAACACGGTTCTTTCGACCAAAAAAGAGAATAAATTAAAATGAAAAGACTAAAAAAATTAAATAATGTGACACTTATTTTGGCTACTGCTCAAGAGAAGCAACTCAGAGCAATGGGCTTGTTTACTTAAATTACTTAATTAAATCTGTCCGAATTGTTTAACTAAAAATAATTTCAGAGTAAGACAATATTATTTTACTTCACCAGAGATTAAAAACAAACATAAAATATGGAATATGTAATTTAAAAAACAACGAAGAAGTTTTCATGCTTTTTATCGAAAGCATTCTGTATTAGCCATTAATAAAACCATTGTAACTACCGGGCTCAGTACTTACGTTTTCGGCAAATCTGGCGTATTTACCCTCTTCAGACAAATAATCACTAGCGCATCGCTTTAAATGGGCAATTAGGTACTTCCGAATAGATTTTATAGATGGCAAGATAATGCTGCATACAACAGATAAAAGTGCCCAATTTTTTAAATTTATTCTTGAGTTAACATCTGGGTGATCAGTAGTCTGCTTAATTAACTGAAGATAAAGTTCATTCAGCAAAGATTCTTTTTTCATACACTTCTCCATAATAGATTGTACTATTAGAATATGTTCATCCTCAGCTCGTTTAATTGTTTCACCTGTAAATAAAACGAAGTATTTTGGGTGGTTATTATTGTTGCTGTGTGGTTAAAAAAAAAATTTTTTTATCCATTTCCCAATTTAGATTTATTCCAAAATTATATCAATTTAAAGAGAGCACTCTTGTCTATATACTTTCTATAAAACATTCCTATAAACTTTCTTTCTTTCTAGTTTTTTTCAAACTGGTGTACGGATATCCTGATTTATAGAATTTTTATAATAAAAACTTCGTTCATAAGNAAAAACTTCGTTCATAAGTTATATATTCTTTAATGTAATTTTGTGTATTAAGAACAGTTTTTTTTTTTATTTTAAATAGGTCGTAATAAATATCACACATTTTCGCCATCTTAAAACTTTTTAAATTTTTAAACCCGGTACCCTTAGGTTACATTATTATTACTTAGTGCCAACCCACTTCCACCTTCGTATTTCTCAAAATGTTGCTAGCAACATTTTTCTTCATTTGTCAGCATTTCCTTCTGTCTGCCGTCCTGTCTAGTTGAAGATTTTCATTATTTTGAGCTTATTTAGACAAAGTGAAAGTGCCATGTCCATGTGTATTTTAATTTCACTCACAAAGCTTTGTATTTTTAATTACTTTGTTTTACTTGTTTTTTTTTTTTTGTTTTTATTTACAGAAGAAGTAATAAAATGTATAAAACCCATAAGAAATATATAACGACCATATATTAGTTATGTGTGACGTCAACCTGCATGCCATTTCTTGGATGCCCTCATCTCATTTCCTTTTTCCCTATGCACTCCAAGAGTTTGTACACAGCCTTCTTGTCCTTTCATTATAAACCATTACCATTACTGTCATATTCTAAAGTAGAGCCAGCATATTTTCGTTGCTTCCGCAAACCCATTTAATTGAAATAAATCTTTATTTATCTTTAGTTTTGTTTAGATGCAATTGCTGATGCACTAAGCATTGCGAAGCATAAGCGAATTTATTTTTAAAATTGTTCCAGTCCACATATTCATCTGTCAGTTTCTACACTACCTTATTCTAACTGTATCTCTATTCCAATTATCAGCCAGGATTATGTTTTAAAAAATTTTAAAACAGTTAAGTATTTTATCTCTTCTGAACCTAATATTTTACAAAGCTGCGTTCTGAAAAGGATTGCTTATATATTGTATAAACCACTGTCAAAACTTTTACAGATTTCTTCAAAAGCGTTATGGGTAAACTTAAAATTCCCACGACACTATTTCTATAAACATAGGCTTGCGCTACTGCTGCGAAACTTGTAGCGACGTTGAAAGGGAAATTATGTATTTTATGCGGCAAGAGAAAAAATGGTTTTAAAAAGCTACTGATTAGTTTTCGTAAAACTAATGATATGCTCTCAGCGCTGCACTCTCAGTTTAATGCCCTTAAGCTATTAAATGAGTCCCCCAAGCGTAAAAAAACCGTCGTTGGGTTGCATCATTTAAGCGAATCCCAACAATTAGTTGCGAGTCCTCAACCGCATTCTCCTTCGGCACCGCCCTTGACCTCATTATATTCAACCTAATCGGGGACGATAAAATATTCGGTATCCGAATGTGCCGTGGAAGAGACCGTACCGCCTGTTATATCTGTAGTGTCCGCTGATCGGCTGATTGATTCGCGGCTTTGCCCTGCTCAAACATCTGAAGATGTTTGATCGCTTACTTGATCTCTGCTTTGTCTCCGATCCGGTAAGAGTCAGTTTGCTTAGGGTGTACTGTTTAATCGGTCCGGTCTATACATCTGACATTGTTGAAGCCATATATCTACTTTTTTTTACATTGCCATGAAATCCTGAAGCGTCAGGATCTCTCTCGCTCGGGATCTCCAGCTGTTATTTCTATTTGTAGAACGATGCTAAGCATCACCTTCATATATAACCTAATCCGTGGTGATGTGGAGAGCACTGACTTATTAGGTCAGCTAAATTTCCACGTACCTTGTAGAAACACTAGATCCTATTTACCTTTAGTTTTGCACCACTGCAGAACTTCTTATGAAATGCATGATCCCTTTAGTGAATTATTTGCAAATTATAATGATTTATACAACCTAACATGAACAGTAGATATCCTTCCTAAACTAAAAACATTAATCCTAACCCACTAACATGCAAGCAAGCAATTGAGTAGCGCGCTATTAGTCTATTTGGTGTAGCATAGTTTCCTCGCATTCTTTTATCTTTACTTCCTTCTATCGCGCCTACACCTAACCTTGACAAGTACGTGCTTGGTATTGAAGAGCGACTTGAGTGTACTGACCGCTGTGCATCAATGTCCAAAGTAAAATATCATCTGATTTCACTCAAATTTTTAGAGCACGTCTGCACAATTGCAATAGTTATACATTTTTCATAATTTTCAAGACCGGAAGTAGGCATGGCCAAATTTAAAAAAAAAACTTGATCTGCGTGCAGAAGATTAGAATGTGATCACCAAATTTGGTAGCTCTAGCTCTTATAGTCTGTGAGATCTATTGTTTCACACGGATGGACAGACGGACATGGCCAAGTCAACTCGGCTGGTGACGCTGATCAAGAATATATATATATATGCTTTATAAGGTCGGAGATACCTCCTTCAATAATGTAACAAACATTATAGTACACCTATCCTTGGCTTCGCCCACCGTCTTTCTTCCAGTTAAAATACTATTTTTAAAGGCATGAAGAAAATGCATTTAAATCAACTGTTGTTAGAGCAGATAAGTGCCTTCTCAGTACGTCAGTACGCAATATATGTATATACATTCGGGGAAATCACTCTTACAACATAAATTTTGTATATATTTTTCCAATGTGTTGTTATATTTAAATGTTTTATACAACTTCAGTATTTTTGGATTCCAAGGCACCTTAAAGTAATTAGCCTAATAATAGGAATGTATTGACAATAGGGATGTAGGGAATGCTAATTATGCTTCCAATGGGATAGCTCCGTACATGCATCGATTATTGTGTATTAAACATCAATTAATTTTCACATATTGTTTTGTGCTGCGATTGTCTGCATTGAAATAATTAGCTTTTTTTAAGTGTTGTTGTTTGTCAAGTGGAGCTGAACGGTTTGAACTCGCAAACTTTCGCGCTTTCTCTCTATAGCCCTGCACGTAAATTAATCTGCACAGTAATATGGTTGTGTCAAAAATATCTTATAAAATTGTCTGTACCATTAAATCCGGAACGAAATTAATTTCCACAGTTTCTGGCTTTCAGACAATTTGGCATGACATGACATTTTTACATTTGACATGCTCTATAGAAATAACACTGACAGACACTACTTCTGCGAGATGTGTTGCGATGTTGCTAAAGAAATGCTTTACTTAATACGACAAATCAAGTGAAGTTTAAATATTATTAATTAGTTTTAGCAATATTAATAATAATAGTAATTCTAAAAACATAACAAATCTCATCTTAGAAAAAGAAACACCTAAAAAATAACAAAGTTTTTACTGTTTTTTAATCATTTTTCTATCGTTTCTACGGAAGAAATTTAAAAGATTTGTAAAATCTGTTAGTCTGAATTTTCAAACTTATATACTACCTGCAATCGGAAGAGTACTATCTGAAAAGTATAATTTAGATAGCTCAAAAATTGAGACTAGTTTGCGTAGAAACGGATTGACCGGCGACCACCCAGACGAACAGACGAACGGACAGACGGGCATGGATAAATCGACTTGGAAATGATTAATGTATGCTACGCAGCATGCTTTTTAAAGTCTAAATGGCACAACAAGAAAAGAAACTAAAAAAATAACATGTTCAAAAAGTAGTATTCGAATCCACAACAATGTTGGCCAGAGCATTTTTTTTAAGCATTAGAGCATTTCTTAAGATTCTAACTTTGTTGCTTATATTTTCGATGTTGCTTATCTTATTTTATACCACTTTTCCTTAACCGAAATTTAAGATTATATATATATATATATACTTAGGTAAACGTTTTTCATTATCTATAACGGCGGCACTGATGTGGCCAAAATAATAATACCAAACTTGATCTGCGTTCAACAAATAAGAATGTTGTCAGTAATTGTAATTGTAATTGTAATAAGTAATTGTCAGTAAACTGCTCAAAGTTATGATCAAGTGAAAAGATGGAAGGCAATTCTAGAGAAGTACAATCACGAACTCTTGCACAACCTTGCACTCAACCCTCTGTTATTAACGGAATTTATACCGCCGAAAAACCTTAAGCCAATAACTTTTACCTTGCACACAAGTCGTTCTCTCTGCTATAGATAAGTTCTCAAAATTTGCACCAGCTAGAATAATCAAATCTCGAGCAACTCAAGGCAAAAAAACAGCCATTAAAAAATATAAATACATTTTGTTCTCCAGAAATTATAGTAATAGATAATGAGAAATCAATAGGTTCAGGTACCTTAATGCGAAAACTGCTGGTCTAGTTTAATATAGAAGTTTTTAAAGCACCTCCTATATAACAATTCAGCAAAGGCCAAAACGAACGAATCATTCTACATTATCGGAAAAATATTAGGTGCCAAAGGCGGAAAAATTACATACTTCATTAAATGATCTTATACACAGATCGGTTGTGAAATTTAATTATTAAAGACATTCAATCACTAACAGTAAGCTGACCTATTTCTTGGAAGACGGTTAAGTGCTACCTAACCCTAAACTACAGACGAAAAATTACTGATAAAATGAAAACCACACAGGATAAAGGATTATTCGCCAGAAATAAAAAAAATAAAATAAAAGAGACAGAAACACCACAGTATTAAAAGAAAATGGATGATTTTGAAACAAACAACTTATTCGAAATTAAACACTTTTCAAGTTAACTACACTGCTAACTTAAAAATAAAAACGTACTACCCAATTTTAACTAATAAGAATGCCAAAAAACTTAATAAATATCTAAAGGGTTAGGAGATCAAGAAGTCAATGAGCCACCAACTCTAAAATCCATAAAAATAGCACAAGTAAGCGTATTATTTAATTCTACAAAATCCCTATGTTGATACCAACCTTTTAATCAAACCAATAAAAACCAACGACATATTTATAAATCCGAAAATCCGAAAAATATATTTAAATGTAAGTGTAAAAAAATATTTTAAACTAATTTCAAAATGTACTAATTATAATGACATAACGGTTTGTAAACATCGAAATATGATAATGAGATATCAATGAAAAGGCGCGATGCTCTTAAAATAACTTTATCTTATGGAATCAGAACAAGGCCTTCCACCCATGTGTTCAAAGTCATGGTCATATCGTGGGACGATAGTAAACTGGTGCAAGGATTCCTCTCAACGTAAGCCAAACAAGATCCTCTTCTTGCACAGACCTGCACCTTCTGTTTAAATGGCCTTCAAGAAATAAAATCGTCCAGAAGAACTAGTTAAAGGACTAGTCGTATAAAGCTCAATACCGGTCGTTTCATTTTAGGGAAGCCCGAAAGCAACAAAACCTTTCTCTGGTCTCAGGATCATTACGGTGAAAAACTGAAGGTCTTCCATTTCTGATCACAGGTTCATAGAAACCACTTATTAGTTAGTTTCCCCAAAATTAGTTGAGTTCATCAACCCAAGACGAACATACTGTGAAAAATTTAAATTGGTCCTGGTTGACAGATCAGATCAAGGCGTAGGAAGAAGCCTCCCAAGTGGAGCAAAGAGCTATTAAGTCGAAGAGGCAGCTGTCGAAATCTGTTTAATGAAGCCCAGCATGAAGCGGTGACTTAAACTGGCCACTATACACAATTATACTGCCCACCATTATAGGCCTTCAGAAATAAAAAAAAATCTTATGATGCTAAGAGGCTCAGAAAATTACTTTTCAAAACGGCCCCTTCAAGACAAAGACGACAGGTCCAGGTATCTCTCTGGAAGAACTTTTCTTAGACAGAAAAATAATTGTAATTGTAGTAGTATATATTTATTTACAAAATATGTATAGTAACATAGCAAGGATTACACAGATTTTACAAATACGTTTTAGAATTATTTCTACAAATAAAACAAAAATGGACAGAATATTACAAAAAATAGATGTGATGTGTGAAACGTTACACCAAAGTTAAGATTAATAATGTTAATGTTAATAGTTAAGCTTGATTCAGTAATTGTCGTTTAAGTACTCTGCGGGATTGTAAGAATGCTATCCTAATTTTCGCCAAAATTGGACACGTTCCAATAAAGTGAGAAACGTTTTCTATTGCATTCCATGTCAGGTGAGTTTCAGTGGGGTATATAGTTCAGCGGAACCATTTCACAGCGAGCTCGGCGGTATTGAAAGTAAGTAAATTTCGAAGATGAAAAAGGGGGATTGGAACCTTGCGAACAAAGGAAGGATTTTATGCATGAGAGCTTTGCCAATACCTATATGTTCAAATAGTAGCTTATGAATTTTGTTTACTACAGAAAAGCGTATTCCTAAATGAAATCCCTTAATTAATTGCATTGTCGACGAATTTTATTGATAAGTTGTTACAACCACTTTGAAATAGTGATGTATTTCGATTTACTCGAATTTATACTCATTCCATTGCATTTTGTAGCGTGTCATTTGTAACGAGCACACACAAGTGCTGCTCATCTTAACATGCTCTGTCTACTATTTGACCGGCCAGTTCACGGTAGATGGCGTGGGCTTTGTGTTGAGAGGAAACAGGGGTGTTACAAAATTAAATTGTAGACAGAGATAAAAAAAAGAAATGCGGATCATGAACCAATCGGCTATGAAAGGGACGACAACAAACATCTATCGATGTGGAGTTGGTGTTGGCTTCCTCTATACCCTCCGTACCAGTAGAATCTATAAAGATTCCACCCCTTAACACCTGGTGTGCTACATTTCCAAATTGCCCTCCATAAACACCAAATTACTTAATTTTAAACGTTATGTAATTAAGATTAAAAAAATGATAATATACATGACTTTGGTTTTTTTTTATTCCTAACCTAACCTTAAACCTAATTTAATTTATATATATTTTGCTTAACAACTACTAATGTGTATTTATATGTGTAAGTTTGAAGAAGAAATGAATAAGACAAAAAATAATGTAAAAAGGGAGTTCAAATTTATTTTACATATCAAAGTATATGGTAGCAGACGGTAGAATATAATATGCATATGTATGTGTGTCAAAACACAAAATTTACAAGGCTATGCCGTACTTACGCTGAGTCCAACGATGTCAGCAGGCCTGATGACGCTTGTTGTTGTTGCTGTAAGTTGTTAATGTATAAATGTGATCATATTACGTCCTATGCTGCACCATTACAAATTAAAGTAGGAGTGGAAAATTATATAAGTATGTGTATGTGTATGTAAAACTAAATACAAATTATATCTACGATACTTGGCGGCGTCCCTGCCACAGGCACGTGAATCACGCACATTCCTGTCCTTCAGTCTACTGCGCCCGATCAGGTAGACACCTTGATCACGGCGTCTGCATTTGATTCCAATTGGAATCTTTGCTTCGCTGGCTCCCACTGGTAGCACGCGGAGATCTTCGATGTGCACAGTTAGGAATCGGAATCGACACGCGGATGTACAACACCAGTTTTGTCCTTGGTTTGCAAGGGAGAGATTCTGAGAATTCACAAATTCCCAGAATTGGAATTTTTCGTTCTCTCTCCTTCTTTGCGGTGGGAGTCTCTATCCCGCAGAGGAGTCTCTGCCCCGCAGACGGGTCAACGAAACACTTCATTTTAAAACAAAACTTATTTTAAACGCTGCGTTTAGTATGCTTTTGTAAACTCACTGTTGGCCGGCCAAATATGGAATTGCTGGTTATTTCCTTAAATGAATAATATGGCGGGCGATCTGGTGGGTCAACTATATAACTTATTTATGTATACATTAATCACTCCGAACACTTATTTAATTATTTCGTGCAGAGAGATGTGTAAAAAAGAAAAAGTGCGGCAATTCGCCATATAGTGTAGACGTGTGTTGGCGTCATGAAAAATCCCATAACGCCTCACAATACCGGGATCAGCGGATAGTGAAATACTCGTTTGAGCGTTGAAGCATTTGAGTATTTAAGCAACTATCGCTATTTGAAAACACGACCCTCACATATTATTGCATTCAATGTTATTTGCTACAAAAGCATTTAACATATAACACTTGGCAGTCCTTATAGGTTTAGTAACCCAGGATCTTAATTCCTTATTTTGGTTACTGATAAGCGCATTGCCTCTTTACCAAGTTTAAAGAATCAGAGTCAAGGCCGACAAAATTTAAGTAAGATTGCGTTTTATTTTCTCGCCAATAAGCAGCAATTAATTTAAGAAGCCCGATTTTTTCTCGCATGTTTTCTTACTATAATAACCGTATCACAATTTGACTTTATGTTTTACTGGTCAGGAAAATGTCATGTACCCGCGGTGGCGTTCCAATTTGTCATAAACTTGAATTAGGGTTTGACATGGTTAACATCAAGGTAAGTGTACTTCTTGACCTGGGGAATGAGGAACCCGTACAGGAAAACCCCCCCGTGCTGAAATTCATTGCTATAATGGCTTTTGGAGGCTGTGGACGTAGACATTTTTCTAAAGTGTATCGGGTTAATTGGTATTATAATTTTACATCTCATAGTTTAGTTTCTCGCCTATGAAATGTTAATCATGAAGAGGCAAGTAAGAATGAAAGAAAATGGATATAGACACTTGAATTTTACAAGATTTTGACCAAGTTGGAGTAAGAATATAACATTAAATAGATCAATAGATAATAGAAAATAGATAATAGATCGTCCAACTTATAATTTTTATTCCAGTAAAGGCTCTGTTTTAAAAAGTGTTTATTTGTGTATATTAATATTATTTTTGTGGTGCAATGTAGCAGATTTAGTGCATTCGTTTAGTGGTCACTTTATCAGTGTGTATGTATATATATATGATTTTCGTTTTAATTAATAATAACTTTATAGTTAGTATAAGTTCAGTTAGAGTTTCTCATATGGTATAGAGTCGACTGGTATTTATGTTTTAGTAGTTTTTAGTATTTTTAACAATTAAGAGACGGCGTTATACAAACTAAGGGCGTACGTTGTTTGAGCACGATCGATTCCTTAAGCTTGTCCTGTTAAAGTCGGTTTAAGAGCTACCAGAGGGAACATTCATTTATCTACTGGCAGTGTGGTACCATTTACATCTATACCGCTGGGCAAAAATTCTATAACACCCTTGTTTGAGGGGAGGTGAAAGCCACCCCAGTCGGAAAAAGTGTCATTCAAGTGTATGCACGTTTTCGCTGTTCTTTATTCGGTGGTCACAAGAAGATAATACTCTTTCTTGTTCCGGCTCGTGCTTTGCCTTGTTTTACAAATATTAGTCTAGAATTTAGATTTATCATGAACTGAAAGTATATGTGTGTAAAAGAGTATGTATATATATGGAGAGCTCCTGATCTCTTAATTATTAATATTTTTATCCAAGGATGCCCAAACTCCCATGTAATACAGTCTAGAATGTTGATAACCTACAACATCTTCCTAACCATACCTATCATTACGCCGATCTTTTGTCACTTTGTACGGACCTTTGAACTTTGAAATTCGTTTTTTGGATACGCCTATATGTGATTTAAAATATTTAATTATTACTATGTCATCTCTCTCATATACGTGGGGATGTTTCTTCTTCGAGTCTGTTCCTTACTTATGGTACTCTTGGACTTTCTCTAAGCTCTGAACCGTTTATCTGACAGGCTTATCTATCTCTTATTTTCTCAAAATTTGCCTTTAAACTATCTATGACTTTGTCTTCTTGAGAAACTCCGATTAAAATACTGCTTGAATGTTGATTTATTGATTACTTCTGATGTTTGCATGTTTGCAGTCCTTCGACCAATATTCACCCTTTCGACCTTAGCTTAAGCCCATTTGCAATTCTATGTTCCTTACCTCGATTTCTTCTTTACAAAACATGTTTCCGTTCTGAAAAAATACATTTCGGCCTACTGTACGATCTGAAGTAGTCCGATGTCGCTCATATTGTTTCCATACAATTTTTAGTTTTTGCTTATTAATGCCTTGTGAACGCATCTACGATTACCCACACCTGCTTGTAAGGTCTGCTTTTATCTAGGGGACCGTAGTGGTCTATATATAATATATCAAATGGAACATTTACATTCGAAATGTTGTGAAAGAAATCCTCACCTCTTACAAACTTCTCAATATAAGCTATACATTTTAGGCAATTGCTAATATGTTGCCTGCTTTTTATTATAAGTTTTATAACTTTCATTATAGCCTGTTACTTAAAATAATACAGCTTTCTTATTTTATTTTTTGGTAAATTATTCAATTGCGGATTTCGTAATTCTAAAGATCCGTTCGCACTTAATTTTGTATCTCTAAATTAGCAAATGATTATATTTTCCTCAAATGAATAAGAATCGTTCAATGTATGTGGGCACAGGAAAGACTTGTACTCCAAATACTATACATCACTTTGTAGGAACTCACACTTATCTAACCTTAGTTCGATCTGGAAATCTATTAATAGTTTTTCAGAAATCAGTTAAAGTACCTCAGTGTCTCTATCTATTTCTATCTTTCGATGCTTATAAAATGTCACCCATGTAAATAACGACTTTTTCTTCTCTGCCTAAATCAGACCAGAAATCCAAAATTGTATAAACGAATCTTTGAAAAACTGCAGGGGCGTTCCGTTACCCAAACGACATTTTAAGCCATTCATATTGTGTCATTGGAGTTATTAAACCTGTATTTTTACACACACGAATAATCCAGTTAAATCTAACTTGGTAAAAATGTATTTTTTTTAAGTTTGTCATGTTTTTTTAAGAGTTCGAAAGTCTACTCACATTTGGTCTTGACTTTTCTTGAGCAAAACTATTGGTAAAGCTTTGTTTATACGTTCCATTATACCGTTAACAAATTATTAATATTTTATCTGAGTATAATAAACGCTTTCGCGCTCAATTTTATATATTGTAGCCATAGGACTTAGAAGTATCTTTGCTACTTTCATTAGGGCTATTATTTGGACGATCTCTTTTAAGCATACTATCATTAGAACAATCATTTTTTAAAATACTATCATTAGAACAATCAGATTCTTTAATGACCTTAAAATTGACAACAATCTCTCCCTAAAACAGCGCTGTATGCCATCGATTTATTTGGTACAGTTAACAATACAAAAAAATGCTATTTATTCGTTACAACACTACTGTTACTTTACTGTTCTTTATATCTCTAAAAGAGATATTTTTTAAGCCAAAGTATTTCGTAGGATTATGTTATTTGAAATTATTATTCTTGTTCTTCATCTTGACAAAATTAATTAGAGTCTCAGAATCGATTGGCCATTCTATGAATACTATTGATTAAATGCTGAGCTAAAGTAAAATTTGTAACGATATATTGGATACGTTTTTCTTAGTCGTCCCTCCGAATGATCGCAGCCAAATTGTCTTTTCATTAAAATACGTTGTGAAGTCTTCAAATCTATTCCACTTGTGGTCCGGGCATAATTTTAACCCTAAGTTTAGCAGATTTTCAGAGGAGTGCAATAAAACTTAAGCACGATCCTTAAACTTGGACATTATTAACACTTGATTTACATTACAAAGCTTGTATATTTTTATAATACCCATTAGCTGTGTGACCCATGTGTTAATTGGCACCTTATTGTTAGGAGTGCAGTAAATCCGATAAGGCAACAGTGCTTGTGTTTGATATGGCGACAGTTGATCTATGATCTTCAAAATCTATTTCCAGAAAGGACATATTTCGTAGGATCCAGGGTTAAAAAATACTCTTTAATATTTTAATCATTTCTTGTGATTAAGAGTTGGATTTAAATGTCGCAAGTCCTTTCTCCGAGTGCACTCAATTCGCCTCCGTTTCGTTGAGATTTTTTCCGCTGCTTTGTGTTCCTGGGTGTCCTCAGAAGTTCTGGGATTCGACTTCGCTGTCATGAATGAGTGCAGCGACTGCTACTCAATTTCGGCGGTGGCGACGAAGGCAGGCAAAAAATTGACAGTCGCCCAAAGGATATTGTGACAGGCATGCTCGGCATTGCTACGGTGACAGGCGCAGGACAAAAGTCTGAAATCCGCTCGCCAAAAGGGTGACCGGGGAAAAGATTTCAGCTTCTCCAGGAGAGCAACCGAATTTCGTCAGGGGCCGGAACGCGCAAAAAAAAAATGGACCGGAGCCAAAAATAATCGGAAGTTAAGAAGCACTGACTTGCCAGATTTGTGTTTGTGTCGACTCACAACCGAAACTATTCCAGATGGAATTTTCATTAAAATCAGCTCATGACCGGGGTGATACTTTGGGGGGCCCAGCTCTGAGCTCTGAGTTCTCAGCTGAAATATTTGCCGCCGACTCACCGCTCCCTCGCCCAGAACTAATGAGAAATTCATAAGTTGTCCGGAAGTCACCCCCAAAGCGACCCTGCTTCCCTCCCACCCCCTTACATTTCTGATCGATCACAATTTCTGTGTACTTAATAAATAATTGCTAAATAATTATGCACGTCGCAGGCGACAGAGGACAGTCAAAAAATATTCTCATCCAAGGCCATCTGTCACAAAAAAGATAAATATTGGGCAAAAAAAAGACGGCAAAAAAAAGAAAAGAAGGTTGGGTTTTTTTATAGAAAAAGATTAAACAGAGGTTTAATATTCAATCATTTATTACTTTATGTATTCCCTTTATTATTAGTAACCATTACAAATATCCTTTAAAAATGCTTCATGTTGCTGAGCTATTTTAACTGTAATTAATTTATATATTTATTATTATAATATAGTAAATTAATAAATGAGGCATATATAAGTTGCTTCAAAATCTAAGGATGTATTTAATAAAGAAATATCTTAAAGTAGAATAAATCCAACATATTAGTTTATATAATAAGCATGCAAGTATTTTCCTTGTTATAGGCGTAAGGAATTTAATGAAAAAAAAAAAATTTTTAAATAAACTAGCATGGCAAATATAGAGTTATGTTGTAACGCTATCAAAAAATTCTTAAAGATCTCAACTAGTAAATCGATATATATATCTATGATTTCTCTCATATTTTTGAGCCTTCGGCTAACGTCATATTAATGAGCCTGCTCCTGATGCCGGCGATCTCCACATGAGCGCCACACACACGGTAATTTGCGTAAATTTATTTGATGGCCTCGGGCAGGGAACTGAGTAGGACTCGCCAGGATCAGAGTGGGCCTCTCCACTGTAATTCGTGTGGGTGGGAGTGACTCTAGGACGATATTCTGGAGTGGCAGCACTTGTGCGATGAGTGGTTGTGTGCATCTTGGTGGATTGACAAAATTACCAACATTCATATCCCTGCCCTACTGGTGGCTAGCATCTACCCTGGCAATTATGGTCGCTGTATACGAATCCGATTCCGTATCTGATTATCAGCGGGACTTTAGGTGGAGTCTGAGTCGGAGTTGAAGCCCGCAATTGAGTATTTATGAATGGCCAATTGATACGGGACACTGGCTACAGCTGTCGCATGTCCTCTTCCCGCTCCTGATCGAACGGGAAATCAGTCGCCTTTTTTGTTGTTCCTCCACCGTGGTGTCACGTCGCTTCGCACATTTTATTTGCTGATAAATTCGATTGTCGCTGATCAAAGGCGAACGCACTTAAAAATGCTAAATTGTATTTGTCACTACGACGCCGCCTCCACAGCCGGTCATGCTTTCGCCGGCTTGTCCAGCTTCCCGTTCGCCATGAACATTTTCCTGAACATTTTCTACATTGATCGCCGCCGGTTTGCTTCGCTTTTTGCAGTCGCTCTTTTTTTTCGTTTTTTTTGGCTGGGTGTGAAAAGCATATTAACATTCATTTGGGCGTCATAATGTGTGGCAGGATATCAGCCAAAAATGTGTGAGAAGGGAAATGGAGTTTGCACTACAGGAAAAGCTTTGCAATCGTTACAAAACATTAATACATTTAAAAATAATATAAATCACCAATTATTTCGGACTTGAACTTTATAAGCGAGCCGGGGTGTAGCAGCAAGCTGGCACTGACGAAGTGGGAAAACAGCTGAAGCCCCCTTCTATTTTTGCTTAAATATATCCTCATAAATCGTGGCTATCAAGACAGAAATAATTTTTATAACTTTCCTTGTTTATTTAGTGCTGTTTTCTCGCAGTGTAAAGAGAAATTCGAGCATTGCCATACAACTGACGAGGCTTGATCTTGCAAAAGTGTCTAACTTATAGTCCCGGGTCAAATTACACACTGGCATTTGCATCGAGTGCCCATTAACAAGTACTTCAGTTCGAAGTTCCGTATCCTGCCTGCGCCCTGTAGTCACGCAACCCCTGAAGCCCGTATACTCCGGGACAAAACCCTTTGCCGGTCCGTGAATGGCAAATACCGGCAATTGTGTGATTATTAATGATTAATGATAAGTACACCCAGACCCAGAAAATCATAGCACTCGGCGGCGGCAAATATCACTAATTTCATACGCAAATGTACTTCGGAACCCGAAAGGGTTAGCAGCGCCGCTCGCAAGGGGCGTTGCCAAAATATTTTGCTCCGGTGGGTGAGATGCTCCATATAAATACATATATATATATCTGTATACATACTTCACTCGCTGACTTTGGGTGGTGGTTCTTTTCTGTGCGGAGCGTGCGCTCAGTCCGGTTTGGTTCATTAGATCGCAATGACTGCTCTCATTTAGGTTAATCAAGTGTTGATATTAGTTGTATTGTATTACTACAATTGCGAATTGCAACGGAAGAAGGCCGGAAGTGTCAGGATGGGGACAACAGGGAGCAGGAATTTTCAAGAGATTTGGAATGATATATTGGGTGTGATTATTTTATTTTTTAAATAATAATGAGGCTCCAAGATTAATTTTTATAATTTTTTTTGTTTATAAAATAATTACTTGAGCTGCTTCTTTTATACTGTCCTTGTTCTCTGCTATGTTTGTTAATACAGATTGTACTACTTTTATTAATCTTATATAAATCGGATCGACATTCGAAGGCAAGATGAATGTTGAGCGATACTCTGCTTCCCGCTACCATTGATCTTTTGGTTTCTTGCAAAAACTCTTAAAGTTGTACATGTCTAATTGACCACCATATATCCACGAATCTGGCATCCTGCGTGAAATAGTAGAACAAATTAACCTATTGTTAGAGCGTGAATCGGTGTGACAAAACAAGTCGTCTACGCAATCTTCTAAATTTTTCATTAATCTCCCGATAGATGCAGTTGCAACGACATGATTTTTTGCTGTAGGCGCAGTCATGAATGACGTGGTAATGGTTTTCGTGCTTACAGATGTCGATAAGTGTTCCCCGAAAAGAGCCACAAATTTGTGCAAAATCTAATTTTCTACCTCGGCATCTATTAATTAAATATTGTGTAATATTCTGTACGAATGCTTTCAGCGAGCACTTCGATAGTGTTATCTTTGTCAGAGTTAATTTTTTTGATAGCACATTCGACAATATCTCCAATAATGTTTGTATATTTTTTTTTCTTGTAGCTTCATTTTCACTTAAAGTCGTCTAAAGTTTCTGAAAAGTTTCTGTTGCGTAAACTTGAAATTTCATATTCCACAGAGTTATTGTCAGAATTAAAAGAGAAATTTGGTCCTTATCCTCTCTCGATTCTGCTGCTGTTAAACAATACTCAGCATCGTATCGGACCAATTTCGCTTCTTTCTAAATCTGAGCTCTCCGCTTCACCCCTTTTTTTTCTTTTGGAATTTCCAATTCCACTGCTTGGGTATTCGCCTTTTGTTATATTCTCATTAACATGTTAATTATTTTCATAGTCACGAAGTCAATTAACAAAAAGCTTTTACGACGATGACGGCAGTCAACCTCGCATTTGTAAAACAATAACACCATAACCGACGACGACGACGACTCGTGAGCTGGTGGGGTGGGGCAAGCGGGCAAACCAGTTCTGCCAGTGCAGGTTGCTTCCTAGACTCCCAGCTGTTTGCTGCTCCTGCTGCCAAAAGCGTCCTGTCCGTGAAGAATTTACCGTAACTATTGTCTCCAACATCTACATAACAATAGATGAGCTGTCCAGTTCGATGATAGATTAACTGGAATGTCTTCGTACCCTGCAGGTACCTGAGAATTCGCTAAGTATCTGGCCTTGTAGTTATATAGCCTGATGCTCAACCTGATTTGCTCGCAAGCACTCCTTCTCTCGCATCACACATGATAGCCAGCTTCAAGGGGTAAGGGCCTTACAGTTTTACATTCCATAGTCCCTCAGTAAGGACTTTATAGACTGCTTTGGACCCACTCAAACGCTGCCGACTTCTAGAAACCCTAGAAAACATCTGCAACATCGAATCTTTTCGATATGAGGTCTTGATCTCATCTAAATCTACTTTCGTGTCGCTTACCACTATGAGGTCATCTACGTAGACTACGATGAAACTTATCCGGTCACCTTGACGTCCTTTGTAGATACAGGGCTGAGCCCCTTACATTACCACTCTGTGTTAGGCCGTAGAGCCATTTGTGTAGCCCTTCCTGCATACTTCTTGTCAATAAATCTCTCAGGTTGCCTCAAATACACCAAGTTATGGAGTTCACTGCTGAGATAAGCCGACGAAAACTCAAGTTGGTGCATATACATACCTCGCATGACCGATTAAACCCATTTGCATCCAATCGACATTTCGTCTTGAGTTAGCCAAAAAAGCGTCCAAGTTTTTCCTGCCTTCAGTCTAGCAATCTCTAGTTGCATGCAATTCTTTTAACCCTTGCATATTTTCAACTAAGTGCAGTCTTGACACTTGTTGGCACATACCATCAGCTATTATCGCATAGTGATTGATTGATCGCTCACGCCGGCCAGTTCTTACGATATTGGGTCTCACTGGACCTCGTTTTTCTTCCGGCAGCACATCCGTTTCCGGCACCACCTCTGCTTCTTCTTATCGTGAGCATTCGTCGCTTAAATATGTATCCGGCTCATACTCTTCATTTTGTGGAACGAAATGGACATTAGTACTTTCTTGCTTCTAAAAATACTCCAAAAATATACCACGTGACAAATTAATACAAAATTACACCGTCAGTTTTTTACATAAAATACATTCACAAGATCGATAGTACTTTTCTGCCAGTGTAAGCGCACAGTTCCGGAACCTTGCGCCATGATGCTATTACTCCCGGCCAACATTATTTTCTCTCTGTGTCTCTTTAATTTAACAAAACTAGCGATCACACACCACACGATCACACACCAAACACTCTCGCGGAGCTCTGCGAATTCACTCTCTCCTTAAGCGAAAACCGAACAGTTGCTATTCTCCTTCTTTTCGCCCTCTATCTTTTCGTTTTTTCCTTTCTTCGCGACAATTTACAGTAAAATGCCCTTGACGACCGCATATCCAAAATGCTCTCTTGTTATTTTCTTTGTTCTTCCAATTGTTTTTTACCGTTGTTTTTTCAATTCGCAAAACAAACATTCTTGTCTCTTTTCGGTAACCGTTTCGTCGCTCTGTCGTCTCTCTCCTTCTTCCACCAATTTGATATTTAGCACATACAACGACTTTAATCTGTCATGCGTCTCAACAGCAAGAACATCAAGATAAAGGTTTACTTCATCGGGTAGCGTCACCCCGATCTCGCTGAACTTTACGAGAACATCCCAAAAATTTCTTAAATGCGATCCAATATATTCTTTTTTTGCCATTTTCATGCAAAGAAATTGCCTAAGTCAAAACACACGCCATGTCTGTGTATTTGCTGAAGCTTGTCCCATGCCTCTGATGCACTCACACAATTATTTACATAATATATTTAAGACGGCTTTAAATATAACATTATGCTCTCGAGATCGTTCTCATCTTTAATATCGAAAGCAGCCTTCACTTCTTTACTGTCAGTTTCTCCTTTTATTACACGTCGACAAGATCGACCCACAGATCTGCGTATATTAAAATGCTTTTCATTGGCACAGCCCACTCTTTGTAATTGTCATCGAGCTTTTCAAATGAATTTATACTCGGATTCATTTTTCAGTGTTTAATCGCGTAGCCGCCAGCTTGGCCTTAAGGCCAGAACTTTTCACGCCATTTTCACTTTTTACCGCGACAAGCTAACATGACTCACAAACATCTTTATATTCCTCTCTCACAGTGCAGGCTCCCTGGACCCATAACCTGTTATAACTGTTAATGTATTATTGATAATAATTGCATATATAGGAATAGAAATATACAACATAAGAACATGCCGCCATTAGTAGGAAATAAAAATCAGAATCAATTTAGGTACTATCGACATACAACTATATGCAGTTGCTCGCAGACAACTATCGCAATCGGCATATAGCGTTAACAATTGAATCTTTATTTCCAACGATACAATACAATACAATACAAAATCAACTATTTATGATCCCAAGAAGACTAGATAACTTATGAGAAACAGAAAGATTGCTTCAAATAAGTCGATTACACAGAAAATAGTTGAATTACTATTTATTAGTAGAACTGCTAATTAGTTGTATAATGTAAAACAGTTGAACAATTTAAATAAATAAATAAATAACTAAAATAAATAGTTGTTTGACTATAAAAAAGGACTGTTCTCAGAAAATATTAGTTTATCTAATATAAATTTAATTGAATACCGTATTAGTCTTCAATTTCTTAATTCAATATAAATATAAGAATAAATAAAGGCTACCCTAGCGCAGGGTATCAAAAACTGGTTTCACGCAACTGACTCTGCATAGCATAGTATATCAAAGTCCGTTTATTCGAAATTGGCTTTAAAAAGTACAGGATATCAACGTCTAGTTTCGGGAAATTGATATTAAATAGCAAATGGTAGCACGGTCGGATTTCTCGATAGCGATGGGGTGTAAGATTGTAGGTTTATTTTTACATTCTATGCTACCTACCCCTTGTGCCCTACTACAAGGTTATTATACCTTAGTGGCAACCGAGAATGTATGTAATTGACAGAAGAAGGCTTCTCCGACACCATGCAGTATATATATTCTTCAGCAACGTCACCAACCGAGGCGATTAAGCCATATCATACTGTCCGTCCGTATGAAACAACACAACTCAGAGACTTTAAGGACAATGGCTACCAACTTTGATGACTACATTCTAATGTGGTCTGAGTATAATGGGATAATAAGCATGGGTGTTGTTACACAATTTTATAAAACACTCTAAATCGCTCAATAATCATTCGATCAAGGTGGAAAGTTTATTTTAAATATCTCTTAGAATTAAGAACTTAAAAAATATATTTCTTGTTTGGTTAATGCAACAGCAAAAAGAGGCTTAAGCCAATGTAGCTATTACTCGTTAAGTAAATAAGTAAAATAAATAGTTTAGTTAATACAAAAAGTTAATAAAATTAAATATTTTGGTCTAATAACATAATCGTTGAGATTGAACATTGGCCAATCTTGAAAAGAAAAGACTTTCCGTCCGTATGAAACAACAGAACTCAAAGACTATAAGGACTGCGGTGTTACATTCGCATTAGAAAATGTAGGCATAAGTGTGTGAGAAGGAGAAAGATGACACATTACATTGTTCTAGCTCGCACTTAAACATATCGTTCGATTTAGACCTCTATGTTTAGATCTTGATCAGCCTCACCCATCCGAGTAGCTTTAGGCATGTCCGTCTTTCCGTCCATGTGAAATAACAGATCTCAGAGACTATAAGAGCTAGTGCTACTAAATTTGTAGGTAACACTCTTATCTGTTGTTTGTTTCACGTTTTCACTTAATCTTTTTTATGACTAACACATAAAAAAAATTATAAGTAAGCTATAGTGTCGTGAATTCCGTTTAAGAAAAGAAATTATGAAATAAGGAGATTGAGTATAATCGAATGATATACATATGCAATAATGTTGGAATTTTAAGACAGGCCCTAAAAAGCTACAAAAGCCAGCTGCCTAGCATGTAGTCGACTAGATCTAGAGTTTGAGCCCTGGAAATTTTGTTGTTGTTTGTTTTAATGCATTTTAGATGTTTTTATTAATTTGTTATTCATTAATTATACGTAATTAAACGAAAAATTTAACAAATATATTTCGACTTCAGTCATTGTACAGCAGCAGCAAATCTGACTAGTAGGTCCCTACCTGGTTTGATATTGCATAAGCAGAGTACTGCAACCACGCAGACCACTAGGCCATTCCCATAGCGGGCGCTCTTGCGGAGATTGTCATACTAAATATTTAAATGACTATAAAAATGTGCTTTATTTTCAAAATAGGGAATTTAAAGGGCAAGTGTGTCAGATGAGGATGGTGGAATTGAATTCTTCTTTTTTTTATTTAACTTATAATGCTTTTGGTTCTGGATATCTTACAGTCGAGCGTTCTATAGTTTTATTATTTATTTAATTGAGAGGGGACGTAGACACTGAGAACCGTTGTTTTTATGTCTTCTTTCTTTTCCTCTCTTTGGCTAAGCAGTATCATATAGCATTATTGAGACATGGCTAATAACTAACGTTATCTCTCTCTCTCTCTCTCAGTGTATTGCGCCGTGAGTTAATGTACAACGTTTATATACATGCTAGAATTTTATTTGTCTCTCTTGATATAAAAAGAAAATAGCTAGCATGTCTCATAATATGGCATAAAAATCTGAAACTACAAAATTTCATTAAGTTCTAAAAAAGGTATAATTTAGCCACAAAACTATAATTTATCCGCATTTATGCGTACTTGTGCTGACTCGCGATCTTGAGCACAGTAATACAATGAGTGAAAACGTAATATAAATGTTTCTTTATTTTGAAACGGAATTTTTGAGTCAAGACTAAGTTAACTGATGTTGATTGATTTGATGATTTGCAATCTCAAGAATGTTGACTAATACTGTGTTTGTGTAAAGGGCAAAATTTGTTAACTATTTCGCTCGCCGTTGCTATATTATATAAACAGAGATCAGTTGGCAGCGCCACAATCTGTCAGAAAAATAGTGTGCATAACCATAATTTCATGTATTCGGGAACACATGTGAGTTGACTATGTATTCGGCATCAATAAGGTGTGCAGGATGAAATACGAACAACTATTGTAATACCAATACAAAAATTATTAAAAGATGAGTTCGTTAAAAAATTTTTTCATATGTTGTTTAAAAAGCTGAAAATGCTCAAGTAGCCAGACTCTAAGAACCACTTGAAATTACATTCAACTAATGAGTAGATTATTTTATGTACCACGAGCGTCTTTGTCTACATATACGTTGTTTAAGAACTATTTGAAATCACATCCTACGAATAAAAAGTGCCACTCCCTTCGTCAAAGTACATGTAAGATTTACATATGTGCAAACCGTCTATCAATAAGAACTGGAGTGAGAATTAGGGAAACTTTTATATAAGATGCTGGAATGCCCGAAATACTCTAATCGTTCCAGTAAAAACTAAGAAGACTCATGCATATATGATCCCTAGTGGGAAATAAACTTAAGGAATCTGTAAGTATTGTACATAAGTGCATTAGCTATATAAAGGCGTTAGCCTTTTTGTTGATGTGTTTTGACTAGGAACTCGGCGTTTAGCGGCATAGTTGCCAGTCGAAGGGAGCGGTCGGGCCACTTGACTAACAGCAGTGCATCAACATCCAGAAAAAAAAATTTAAGAAAATAATCTCTCCAAACCAGTGTTTCCGCCGCCGTTATGCAAATTTATTTTTTCCGCATATAATTTCATAAAAAGAACATCTGATGAAGCCGGAGGTCAAGCATAAGTTCCAAAAGCCGGAAGTCAAATAAAGGAGGCAAGTCAACTAGATCCTCCGAAAGACGGAAGCCAAAACGGAATCCTAGGTCGAAATGACTGCCGGACCCTCGAGCAATATAATATCCAAAAGCCCTCTGAATTTATTTCAACCAGTGATCGTCTTAGTAAATTGTATGGCAAACTTTGTGCGATGTCAACTTCCTTTACCTTAAAGATCCGACTCGATCAAATTCATTCTTTATGGGACAAGACTGAGAAAGAAAACGGGGCTGTTTCGAACGAAGTCCCCTTTAGTTGCGACAGTACTTTTATATTAAAGAGGTTTGCTCAGAAGCAGAATCACTGGGCTAAGCCAAAAAGTTCGGGAGTCTCTAAAAAAATTGCGTTCTCAGATGGGTAATAAACTTGAGACATTCAAGGTCGTTCTTAAGGTATAAGAATCGCTTTAAAATTAGTGCTGACTCGGTGATCAAAGAGTAGTTCTTGATCATATGGAACCAGTCATTCAAAATACGGACATAAATAATTTCTATTTTCCCCACTCCGCAGTTTCCGAGGCCGAACGTGTCACTACAGAGGTCCGGTCACCGCCTGTAGTCCTTTGTGAAATGGAAATAGTTTGAATTACATCCTTTATCCAGGTACTTCAGTCTGATGTCACCCTTTAAATTTTCAAACGGCACATTTTCCATTTCGATTTAAATGCCGATATCACTAAGATATATCGGCAAATCCAACTAAAACTCCTTACGAAATGATCAAGAGGATATTGCAGAATACAAGCTTCAGATGGTTACTTTTGGAGCTACAGCAGCTTTCCAAAAGTACAATGTCATCGTGTTTCTTACATTATTTTTAACTACATGCATGTGGATGATGTGCTTGCAGGGGTTCATACAATGGCTGCCATAAAGCCATTCAAGAGTTACGAGCAGATCTGAGCTCAGCTGGGCATCCTCTTTGAAAGTGGTCATCGAATGAGAGGTAACTTCTCAAGGGTCTACTCTCGGTCGATTTCCTTGACATCGAGGAAGGAAGGAGGAAATCGCTAGAAGTATGGTTGAATTCAACGATAAACAGTTAAATTTTGTTGCGTCGGAACTCGCAATAAAGGCGAGTTGTTTAAATCACGAGCTGCGGGATGGCTGTCTCCATTTGTAATACAGGCCAATATATTGATGCAGGATATTTGGTTAGCCAACATCGGCTGGGATGAGTATCTATTTTTCTATATTTCCTTCGCAGCTACAATTTTCTTCATAGAATTCGCGTTGAAGTGAAAAGTTACTCTGGCCTATCGAATCACCAAAGGCTATGTATGTGCCTTCGTGCGTTTTACTAAAAGGGCAATACATTTGGAAACCAAGCTCGATTTAAAAACGAAGAAATTTCTCGGGGTTTCCGTAAGACTCTCGGCCAGGCGAGGATTCTCTCTGCATCTCTACTCAGATGACAGAATGGCCTTGTAGGCCCTAAAAAGGCTCTTACTGAAGACTTTCTTTTTATTTTAGTCAGTAGAGCCTATCCTGGTATTTCAATCCCCCAGGAGCTCCTAACAGGCCGCATAGAGGCATGTCTCAACTCTAGACCGATCTCAGCAATGTCTAATGATCCTTAAGATATCCTCACGCTCACTCCACGGCATTTTCTGCCAAGCGGACCTCTACTGGCGCCAGTCCTCTGCAAATTTGCGGTTTGACGTCGAGTCTAAACGCTTCGACGTGCGAGCCATCAATTATTCGTTGGCCGAGGCTATATGCCTTACTATCCTGGAGGTCGGTAATGAGGGAGTGTGTAAGATCTCACTCATCCCAATTCATGTTGAGAGTACACGGTTTTATTTTAAAAATGCGAACCATTACGCTAAGTTAATTGCTGTTGTGGAACTTTTGCAAGAAAAATGCTTATGATGAAAATTGGCCTGGCTTAATAAGCACATGACAAACCAAAACTTTTATCTCAGGTTCCATTGTTGATATTTTGCTCAACATGTGCTGAACATAATTTGCTTTGATCACTTAAGGTACTTTGCAGTCTAAAAATGATATAAGCCTCCGGATCAACATGACATTATTATAAATACTTTATAATATCATACTGTGACACAAAAAAGCCAAGACCAAAAACATACATCTATCTTAAGAGTCGCGGTCGGAAATCCGTGTGCTTAGTCTCGTTTTTTATTTAAATTGCTGATCTTGCTGATCTCAATTATTTTTAGACACCCAGACACACATTTATGGAACAGAAAACCAACAACATAGGCCTTACTGTTACAGTGGTGGAGTTCAAATGGACAACTTCCACCAATTCTTTAATTGATCTTCTTTTTGTTTAATTGTACTCTTGCAGAGGGTATTAAATAAGGCGATCAAAACTTTGACCAGCATTAACACCTGTAAGAGAGGCTAAAAATGAAGGAAGCGTCTACATTTTTTTAAGTTTATATTTCAATATAATTTGTATAGGTCCCCGCTAAGGTAGCTAACATGATTTCTAGTCTAGACTTACCACTAAACCAACGCATTGACCATTTGTTTACTCTATCGATAAGGATATCTTCAATTGCTCCGATACCACGCATCTAAACGATATTGTACCGAAAATGTGCCACTACACTAGCCGAGCGGATATTCAGCTCTTTCGTCCAGGCAAAAAATCCCAGCGGAACGAAATAGGTCTGTTGCTTAGCGATACGAAATGCGGTTTTCGTAACAATATGCTGTGAACCCACACATGGAATTATATTTTGATGTTTAAAAATTATCGTTTGAACCAGCCATTTTTCTGAGCGGCTCAGTTGCACCACTTAGCGAGGTTCTCTCTGAAAGCGTATGGCGTGTCAAAAAGCGGCAACGTAACTGCCCTTCCGTGTTTGCCCTAGCCAACAAAACTCATTCCAGTATTGCCATCTAGTCAGTACTGTCAATGTGTAAGTACTGTGTACCAACATGCAACTATTGACAACGTGCAATTATTGCCACCGTGCGATAACCTTTTGACTATATTTATCTGTCACATTCACACTCATTGCTATAAATCAACACTCTCGACGTACGCTATATTTATGTAAAACCAAAATACACTGTGAATATTATTATTACCCGACATGTACATATTTGTGTTAGGCCCAAGTGGGACTTTTACTTAACGACAAGCAGGGATTTGTTACAATTACAGATTGCCCAAAGATTTTTACATCTGAGTGTTCTTTTGAACAATAGCCGAGCGATATCCGTCCATCCGTAAGTCCGTTTCAACCCCAGCTGGTCACTCAGTTTTAAAAATAAGAGCTAATAGGGTTTCTTCTATTGCAAGTACAATTTAATAACCATATAATATGTTATAGAGACGATTAAAAAGTTAACAGGAAAATCACTCGTTATTATTTATATATAAAATATATATATTATACGCATATAACTAAAGATATAGGAATTATTTTAGTTTAAAGTCATCCGATTTAAAAAAATTAGCAACGTTACTTGAAAAGTAAGAAAGTTAAAAGTCGAATAAGCTTGGTTGTGAGATATTTACCAAGAGCTATATGCTTTAAATAATAAGAAGAAGAATTCCATCATGCTGCCCCCTGCACAGTACTCTGCTTATGCAAGATCGGACCGGGTTAAATCCCCACAAAATTCCAAGTAAAATTGTTGGCTTTATTTAATAATATTTTTTTATATATTTTGTTCTAAGTTTTTGTATTTATTTTACTTTTTTTTCCTTTTCCTTAATGCATTTGTCAAATTGACGAATGACAATTAGAATTTCAGCTGGTGTGCATTAACTAATTTTTTTTGTGCTATTTTAAGCTTAATTACATTTATAATTATGTAAAACAAATTAATAATAATAATAACATAAAAAAATGGGAAAAGGCACAAAAACCAATTACAAATAAAATAAAAAAGGTTTCATTGACTACATTCTACTTGCAGCGTTTTGAGGTCTGTCTAAAAATGTGTTTATAAACATGGAAGATGTTTATCATACGTATAAACTAATATTTTCGAAAACGTCAGCGTAATACTCCTTATTTCATATTTTAACCAAAATTCAAAAGACTATAGCTTAGTTAACGTTTTTATGATATTCAAGAGCGAAAATGGGCGTGGTTAAATTTTTGAAGAAATTTGATCTGTGTGCAACATATTAGAATGTTTTCCCCAAATTTGTTCCACTGGTGATGTTGATCAAGAATATATATTCTTAACGTGACTGGAGGCAATAGCTTCTCGGTTGGGGTACCCTATATATAAATCTAATCACTATTGCAAAGTTTGGTTAGTCAATGAACTGGTTATAATTCATTCTAATTAATAAACCATTTCAAAAAAAAAATTTCGATACATGTGATGCTTATGACTTACCTGAAGTTCCAAGCCCAGAATATGTTAATATAGAATAAAAAATTTGCACCATCACGGATTCGTCTTGGTCGCAAAGTGTACTTAAACAAAATGGAATTTGCAATTTACTGAACGCCCAAAAGGAGTGTGAAAACCCCTTGTATGTTTCACCATGATCTTGGACATTAGCTCCCTGTTCTATTCTCAATTTATCCATGCGGTGTTTGGATAGACGTCTAAGAGTGTTTTTTAAAAATCCACCTAACTCTTGGGGTTTTTTAACTAGATTCATATCCACTAATTGACGTCTACAAGTAACAACATTTTGATACAATCTCAATCTATCTTCATTGGTAGTTCTTTTAATTCTTTTCGAGCAATCCGAAATATTTAATATCCAATTTGATAAAGGTGGGTAATATGAAATTATTAAAGATCCAATTTCATTTTTTTGCAATGTTTCGAAAACGAAACATTTTTGTGTTTCAATAAGAGATATCCCGTCAGGATAATGCCTGTTGATCTGATGCGTATTTCGATTAAGTGATATAGTTATAAAACTGTCACTTGGGTCTAGCATAATGGATTCAATATCTATGTACTTAAATTGGTGAATAATGAATTTATCTTCTGGTTGAATAAACATTATTCCATCACAATGAACTGCCAGAATTATGTTATTAACGAAATTCCAATAGCCTTTGTATGTAACTGTAAACATTGTTGTGCCATAGAGTGGATACTGCATTACACAACTTAAGTACAAAACTTTAGCTGTTAGTTCTTTTCTGGATGATCCGTATTGTCGGTGGGCTTGTGCTAAAATAGGTATCCAAAATTGTTGCTCTCTAGTTTTTGATATTCTACTTGGTAAGAAGCTCTTTATATCCGAATAATATTCTGGTTTCGGCTGATTAGATGGATCTCCTAATGATACTTGAGCTTGTAAGCCTGCTAGTTGAAGAGCCACTTTCTCACTGACTGGAAACTCGTCTTTCTGTAAGAAAAATTCAAAACCGTTTAAAATTCTTATAAAAAATAATATACAAAATCTTAATTTTTTTTTACAATTTTATTTAATTTAAAGGCAGTCATTAAATATATTTTATTGATTTTTTTTTTTTAGAAAAAATGTCTCCCAATCCAACAATTAAACTGAGATAAGTATTCGATATTAATTGATTTATTTGAAGAAAAAA
>VNKC01001120.1:0-19429 GCA_008042775.1 Drosophila pectinifera | reverse complement strand
AAAATGTAAGTGCGTATTTAAGTAAAGGGATTTATACCCAGAACACCATAGATCAAAAGACAAAAGAAGGTATCTCCGACCACATAAAGTATATGTAGTCAATACCAACAGGAGGGCTGGCGGAAAAATTCCTGATTTAGGGAAGATTTATTAATAAGTATACTATAGTTTTATTTTGAACATAAACACAACTCTTATCAAAATTATTATATATAATTTAATATTTAAGAGATATATGCACAAAGCTTTAAAAAATTGGTATGATTTGAACAACTATGTTATTTGAAACCAGTAGGAAAGATAGGGTAGAGGTTTTTTAGTAGCATCTTTTATCGATTTCCATAATGTATCTGTGTTGACATAGTGTATATTATTTTTATGATTTATGGGGGCGGAAGTATGTGGGCCAAATTTTAAAACGACCACCAGATTTGGTAGCTTTAGCTCTTATAGTCTCTGAAATCTATTATTTCACAAGGCCAGACAGACACAAAAACATGGCCAGCTGGTGATGCTGATCAAGAATATATATACTTTATGGGATTGGAGATGCCTTCTTCTGACTACGGGTACAGGAAATAGTCACACAATTTTCATTTTTATACCTTTTAAGGTGGACTATTGAACAAATTCGACCTTAGTACGCACCTCTGAATTATTACAGATTTTTTTATATTTAGGTTAAAAAAATCTTTACTTTATAGTAATCATAGCCAAAAGGAGACGTGGGAGCCAAAAGGGGTAGGGGTATTCACACCCTCTCAAAATAAAGCTTACAGAATATAAAAAGAAATGTGCGAAGCTTAAAGACTGAAGCTCATTCGAAGTAAGTAAAAATCGGACTTAAGAATATAAATTTCTCTATCTAAATGATTTATATGTACGGTACTCAAAGCATTGTAAATAAAGTTACATAACTTTACATACATACATAACACGCATTTTTTAAACGAATTTCATAGGTGTGTTATATAAATTTTATACGATTTTCATGATCAGAGTGCAACACGCTAGAATGCTGTCAACAAATTTGGTACCTCTATCTTTTATGGTCTCTTGTTTCAAATGGACAGTAAGACAGACAAAAACGCGGACATAGCTAGATCGATCAATAATATACATACTTTATGAGGTCGGAAATATATCCTTCTTCCTGTTATATACATTCTTTGTTGGTACTAAGTTATAAATACCTTGTTCCCTATGGAGGGTTTTAAAATATACCTAAAATGAGTGTCCTTTAGAGAAATGAGAGAGAATGTTAAGTCAAGCTGAAAGAAATTTTGGTGGACCAGGTCAGACAGCGAAAGCAGTCTTTCCTTTAGTCCTTTAAAGACTTCATGGTTGAGATCCTAATGGGGCCACTGAGGATGATCAATAGAATGCTGCCAATCTGCGGGAAACGCGAAGCGGTCACAGCCTTTGAGTGGCGAGCGGAGGGGCTAATGGGGAACCTAGAAGCCGAAAAGGTAAAGGTTCGATACCAAGAAGGTGTCGATACCAAGGAGACGGAATCAAGGTTGGCTAGACGAAAGGTTTTCCGTAGTCGAAGCCCCGCAGCATTCGGAGAAAAGAATGTCGAGGGATTTCTGAGCACAGAGTTTAAGAAAATTGAAGAAATCCAAGGGGCATCAAATACAGCATACGATCGGATGAGCAACGACCGACCAATTAAACAGCAAGGTGGAGATACTGCTGCAAAAGGAATGCATAGAGCCAGAAGTCCATTAAGCGCACCAATCGACATGGTGTACAAGAAAACCGGTAAATGGAGTCTTTGCGTAGACTTTCGACAAATAATCGCTAAGTCCGTGAAGGAGGCATACCCGATGCCAAGAATAAATAACATATTGGACCAATTGAGGGAGGCTAAATAAATAAGTCTGGACTTAAAGGACGGGTATAAGTATCCTGCACTCACGGTACCAGGAAATGGCCTATTCCGGTAGAAAGTAGGGCAGGCTGGGTTCCATTCGACATCGTCAACATTCCAAAGAGCACAAAGATGATGTCACACACGTTCGCCTAGCTTCATTGCCATTGGACGGATACTGAAGATACTGGATAAACCCGAAGGAGAAACCCGATCCGCAGGACCCCGATGCGACGGAATGCAAGTGGACGAAAGAAATACGAGAGAAGGGGGCCCAAAATCCAAAAATTCCACATCGATCAGGCAGCGAAAATGCAACGGCATGGAAGCTATGTGTGCCAGTCGATCTGTGAAAAATAGTTATGACCGAGAACCACGACACAGCAACGGCAGGGCATGTGCGAGTCCGGAAAACGATCGTGAGGATAGCAGCAAGATACCATTGGCCAGACGGGCACAGGGACGTACGAAGAAACATGCGAAACTGCGAAAGCTGCTTGAAATATAAGCCAAACTAGCTTCAAGCAGCAGAGAGGGTGGTTATACGGATTCCATATTAACCCTGAGCCAAGGTATGCGTGGATTTTGAAAATAAACTGAGGTAATACCAATGCGAAGCGCGACAACAAAACCATGACGAAATTCGGGAGAGAATAGATGCAATATGCGGCGTCCCGAAGGTCATGATTAACGACACTGGGGATCCACGACTGCAAAACGCATTGTACGACGAGCAGATAATCGAAACAAAAAGAGAAAGCCGCAATCTCCATCAGAAAAGTCGAGAAACTCAAAGAAGTTTTTGAGCTAGTCCGGAGAAATAGGACAGGGGCAGCACAGGACCAGGCGAGATATTACAACCACGGTTTGGGCAAAGGAGCATCATCATGGCTCCGAGATATGATATGATGTCTAAGACACGGACACTCACATAAAGAAAAGTTGCCCCATATAAACGAACTAAAACCATAGCAGGTAACCGAGGTCAAAAATATATACCAGAATACATCTACCGGACAGGCGCTCAAGAAGGAAACGGAGAACAAAACGTTATATCGTAAAACATAGCAGAGCGTAAAAAGCACAGTCCCACACCAAAAACAGCTATGGCAAGGGCGCCCCATGAAGAATGTTGCCGGATGACGAATGGGTTGAAGAGAACGGCAGGGGCGGTGGTCTCGGTGAAGTAATCGCGTGAAGGTCGCTGGCGGTCAGGTGCGGGTTTAGCTGGCCCAGAAGAAATAATAAAACACTAAAAAAGAATCATGGATCAAGGATTAAGGATCGCACTAAAAGGATCGAGGAACAAGGATCCTTGATCAAAGATCGAAGGTCAAGGAGATCGAAGAACATGGATTAAAAATTAAGGATCAAGGATCCAGGATCCAAGACCAAGACTCAAGGATCGGGATATAAAAACCAAGGATCCGAGAGCGGTAGTCCTGTGGAAAGGATCAGACGGAACGACCAGAAATTCGAGCTGCATGAGTCATGCATGGTGGCTAGGTGGCGATACACTGAGCCGACGAAATCCTGACCCAGGAAAATTTTTTAACTTTATTATTTAAAAAACAACCAACGTCCAAATAATGAAATCATTCGCCGAGAAGGCACATCTTACACAAATAGATAGATTAGATGCAATTATTGAGTTGCGTCAATAATTTAAGCAACAGAAGGCATCTCTTGATTAATGGAGTGTACATTTTTATTAAATTTATAATTGAATAATTATGTTTTCATACACCTTAATGAAGCCAATTTCAGTTCAGTACCTAATTGCCTGGATTTAATTTTTTCTTTATTATTATTATCTTTTATGAAGGTTCCGTTATGTTTCGGATAAACAAGGTTGACATAAACAATCATTTTATTACTATTTGAAACTCACTATTAATGTTATTGTTCTGTTATCTGTAGAATGTGTGCTTAAATGTATTGTAAATTAATATTATATTTTTTTGTAATACGTTTAAATTTTTGAAAAGAGAAATGATATATATATATATATCTAGAGAATCGATCTAAAATGACTGGTTTGGTTCAACTATGTTTAACAGGGAAAAAATCGACAAGTACATAATTAGAAGTCTAAGCTGGCACCTTTAAGCTAAAAGGAAAGGTCACAATGTATTATTTTGCCTTTACCTTAACAACGCTGTAAACTGCTTGCGAATATAACATGCTAATCTCCACAGGATCTTGTGATAGTTCACGAGTTGATTTAAATAACCTTTTTTTAAAAACAAATCGGTTTTCTCCAGGTGAGGATACATTGGATAGTCTTTTTAATGCGTCACTTCCCGCTTGCTTAAGTTCCCACGCGGAGATTATATCATACAAATAATCAAAACTTTTTATGTGTTCTTCTCCGTCGGGTCGAGACTGATAAATTGCCCATCCATCAGTGTTGCTTAAGTTAAGTTTGGCGGCCAGTTTCTGTACGGCATCAGCAGCAGTATCAGTTGGGTGAACATCTATTGCTTTTGTACGTGCATCCAAAAAGAAAAACCTGCATACAATTGTTCCGAGACGTCGCATTGCCTAAAAATATAAAATGTATACAAATTCTTGTAAAAATATATATGTGATAAATTAAGGAATAAACGGAAATCTATCAATTTACGAAAGAACAGCTGGTCCGATTTGACAACATTTTTTTTTTTTTTGCAAAAATAAGGTATTTGTTAAAAAAACTGTAGGAACATCGTATCAGCCAACACCAGTTTCAAAAACAAAAACGATTGATCTATAGTTACATACACTAGTTAAGAAACTGTAATTGTAAATTGTATGTAGAAAAAGTTGTAATGCATACGTGGTATTTTCAAAATTCATTTGCTTAAGGCATAAAGATGAATCACTAGACTTCTAATTTTTCCAGAATTTTAAAACACTTAAATTAGCATTCATAAATAGCAATTTAACGTTTCAATCTTTTTGTGAACATCTTTTGATTCATTTGGAAGTACCAATGTGACACATCCACATAGCTCTCAATTGTTTTCTTTAAAATGCCTATTGATCCCGTTGAATTATATGGAGCTGTGAAGCTAATATTGGGCCTGTGCATTTTTTTTGTTGCCACATTTTCTTCAAAAAATGTATTGCTATTGCTATTTGTGAGCCTTCAAGTATATGTTGGAATCTAGTGTTCATGTATGGACAAGAGTCACTGCCCACATTTAATGTACTCGTTTTTTGACTCTAGTTACAATACTGTATATAAGTGCCTTTTCAATTATATAAATAATTGAAGCCGAGATTGTTGCAAGTCAGTCACAGAGCATTAGTACGTTTAAGCTGTTTTTTCTTGCTACCGCTAAATAGTATAATTTTACAGTGAATAATGTACAGTGTTATGAAAACTATTTGAGTCGTTTCAGAAATCAGTTCTCGCAGGACACAAAGCAGTTCTATTATCTTGTCAATATTAAAGGTAGACCTATTCCACATATTTCCTCGCTTTTATTTGTAAACAGGAAAGCAAATAATGATCAAGCAGTCGATGACCTTGTTACTCAGTTTTTCAAATCACATATTCTTCGTCAACCTATTCAACCCAGACTATTCATACACCCACAAAATTTGAAGGCAAATCTGATTTATACTGATTTCAGTAAAGCTCTTAACTCCGCTAATCAATCCCTTCTTGTTAAGAAACTCGACTTAATGGTTTTTACTGCCGTTTTTTAGGGGTGGATCTCAAGTCATCTGAATGGCAGGACGCAAACGGTTATCTTTAAAATTAACTTATCTAATGTTCTCTTGCTTATATCTGGTATCCCGCAAGGGAGCCATCTGGGTTCCTTATTGTTTACATTATTTATTAACGACCTACTCAAATATCTGATTAACTCTAAAGTACTTATGTACGCTGACGACGTTAAACTTTGCATGCAATATAAGGACGGCTTTCGCCAGTCGAATTTTTAAACAGATTTTAATAACTTTCAAACATTATCTAGTGCAAACTTATTAAACTTGAATGGCTTTAAATGTAAGCTGATGACATTCTCCCGTGTCCCTCCCAAGCTTGCGACTTAGAAGCTGAACTGCTGCTCTTCGGAAATCATCACTCTAGTTAAAGATTTGGGTGTCCGCCAAGATCCCATCTACAGTTCATTGATCATATTTCGTATCAGGGGTGGGAGTGTTTTTTAACCGGAGGTCGATGGAACTCGATGAACTTTATGTTATAAAGACTTCATATATTGTAGGAACATAGTTGGGATACTATATTGGAAGGTCTATTGGTTTCCTAATTCCGAGAAGTCGAGGTAGATTTTTTCTCAAACCCCTTATAAATGTCATTAATTGTTGTGATTCTTTGCTCACGTCCATACAACCGACCTTATTTAATATTAATGAAAGGTGTGTTTGTACACAGCTTGGTGAAAACATTCTACTGATTGGTGACTGGATTATGTGATCATGATCATTTGATATTCTAAAGTTCTGAAGTCCCGTTTATCGGCATAATGAAATGTCAAGCATTTTGATATTGCACTTCCGAGCACCAATACCGGGGACAATGGCATCCCAGGAGAGAGACAGGTGAAGACTCAAACATAGCAGATATACATATACATAGCAGATATACATATCTTTCTCAAAAATCTAGTCAGCAAGAAATGATCGGAAAAGAATGAGCCTAGGGGACCAAAACTATGCTGGCCGAAGTACGACAGGAGATAAACGGTGGATCTAATCACCAAAAGTAAAAGAATCAACAGTAACAATGCTACAAGAAACCATCGGTGGAGTTAATCACCAAAAGTAAAAACGACATGAGATGGATCACGACAGCCATCACCGGCCACTGGGCAATAGGCATACTTACAACATGGGTTGCATTATAAAACCACCAGCTCTAACCACTTGATAAGTAGGAAAGCAAACGGTAACTGGTATCGGTGCTTAGTGTTAGTTAATGGTTCTAGGATGAACCTTATCACTGCAACCTACCAATATATCAAAGACCGGTGATCGTTTTCGATCTCGGACGTTCATTTATATCGCTCCACCTCAGATCGAGTTTTCCCCTTGTAAACTTAATCGATTAAAATCAGATTTTAAAATTCGCGAATAAGCTCATTTAGATTCCACTTATTTTTGTTTCCTACGCGCTTTAAAACATTAAATTGTTTTTTATAAACAATGACTGTCACCTGCAACTTTCGTTGCTAGTTTATTCGCAAAATCACATCTCGGCAGCCCACAGTTGGTGAATGATTGTGTGACAATATTATTACTTTCCACACATTATTAGTCTAATTGCTAATCGCAGAAAGTCTAGTATTCAACTGGATTTCGTGTACTCTAGTTACCGAAATATCAAAATCAATAAGCCAATAGGCGTTTATAAGACAAACTGATCTTGAGACCAGTCCTAATATGACAGATTTAAGAACATTTCATGGTTGTTATCACCAAATTGTAATGTCCTTGTCCCAACTTGACCTCACGAAATGGTTCACGGTCTCATTGATCTGTTGCTCAAATAAGGCTTTGGATCTGGTATTTGCATCTACATTTGATAATGCCTGCGCCTCTAGAATTGATGACCGCAAGACGCTTAACACTCAACACAAGAAATTCTCTTCTCCCTGAGATCTGTTGTTTCATACATATACAAACGAGCTGTTTAAGTCTTGTCCCGAAGTCGACCACTCAAAAAATATATAGAAATATATCCATGTTTCTGACATACAGCTCAGAATGTAATAAAAATTATTTAAGTAGATGCCAGTTTATGCCATTGTTAAACTTTTTATTATCTCTTCCTACGTTCTGAAGTATGCGACGACTTACAAATTAGGCTGCCTTTAGCGTATTATGATTTTCATTCATGTATAAATTACGTGGACGTTATGCAGCTGGTGTAGACGCTCCTTACAAATGAATACAACATCCAAAAAAGCAATTTTACCTTCTACTGCACAGATCATCCGAATGGTAAGGTCCACGGTTAAACCGGGATCGTAATAAAGAAACGCATCAAATACCAATTTTACCAAAAAGGTTGCAACAAATTACTTGTAGGCTATTTCTATAAGGGGAAATTTTATAGCTGTCAGGCATACGCCAATGCACTTGCAATCATAAACTTGAACAACGAACTGGACCCCAGAAAACTTCCTAATTTAATTGATTACGCTGTGATAAAAAAAACCTAAACCTATCATAAGACCGCCTGTGTTAATAACTCTTCTTTTAAGACCCGAAATAACCGATCACATCCTCACGCTCACGTTGCACAGAACTAACTGGTACAAATACTAATCTGCAATTGGACCGGTTGACTTGGAAAATTGGATTCTGTGATTTGCTTGGTAAACCAACAGATCGCCACCTTCAAAGCAGCGTCTTAAGAAAGCAATCAGTACAAAGCATCCTTTGTGAAGGACCCTGGACCAGTAGCGAACGAGCAAAGTTCACAACTTCGAAGTATTTTCCAGCCGAATCCTGTTACTTATTCACTTGTCTTGGATTGGTGGTAACCAATCCAATCAGAAACTGTGTCTTTACCAACTGTCTTTTGGTCGAACGAGATCGAAAGTCATCGGATAACTGAAGATAAACGAGTAGGAAAGCTACTGTCAAGTGTTATCGACTATGAGATACCCGATACCCAAGCCATTGTGGGTGAAATTGACATGTGTAATTCACTTTCTCTAGTTATGCACAAAATTATGAATAACTTGATAAATGTTGAGAAAGAAAGTCAATTGTTGCTACATGTTGAACAACACCGAAAAAGACAAATGTTGCGAGGAACATGTTAAGCAACACCCATTGAAGCTGCCAACACAATTAAAGATGTTGCAGAAGTTAAGCATATACAGAATTTTTTAATTACCCACTTGTTTATCGTTCGATTACACTCAAAGTTTTAGAGCATGTCCGCACAAATGCATTTATTTCATAAGTATTTACCTAAGTCCGAATATCACGACAATAGTTCAGTTATATGTTTCATGGTTTCCCAGGCGGTGGTTTTTAGTTTTTAAAGCTATTTACTGTGACAATCGTATATTATGTAATGTTATATAGGTTATGGCATAGAGGGAAATTGGGTTTGGGAATGCAAACAAATTTTAAAAATTCAATTTTGTTACTTACAGCTTGGCAGCCTCCCTTCTCAAAGACTATAAAAGCTAAAGCTACCAAATTTGATGACAACATCTTAATTCAAGTTTGTTTCAAAATTTGGCCGTGCCCACTTCCGTCCTCAAAATTTAAAACGTTAACTAAGCTATTCTTGTGATTTTTGGTTTAATATAAATCGCTTAAACACATAAATAGGCTTCTGAACATTTCGATTCAAATCGGATAATAAACTTGGGACTTATTAGGAAATAAAGGTGGTATTTTAAGAATTGCTGACCGGGTCGAGGGTTCAAGCCATGCCGCAGACACTATATTTTTTAATTTTTTCCATTTTGTTGTTGTTGTTGTCCCTATTCTTATTTTTTTTTTTTACAAAACTAAATAAAGCAGTGAAAAAAAACTTTGAAAAAAATACTTTGGATTGTACGTGATTTGAACACACGCCGATCTTGCAAAAACAACACGATCCTGACACTCAGACCTTTAGGCCATACCCTATTTTACGTAATGGACGGCGATTGTCAAAGTATATAGCTAGACAATTTTTGGATATAAAAACACTATTTGCAAAAAGAAAGCGCAACGATTACTGCAACTGACAATAAAATAGCTACAAGACTGCACTACTAAAAAAAAACAAAATTCACTTTGTTAAATTTTTTGGCATTACCCAGCTTTCTCAGAACTGAAATAAAATGTATTAATACAATAAAAATGAGAAAAACTAAGCAAGCTAATAAATAAAAATTTAAAAAAGAATTCTTCGGATCTTGCGAGATTTGAACCAACGCCAATCTTGCAAAAGCAACCTGATACTGGCACTCAGACCTCTAGGCCATACCCTATATTCCATAAAAGTCGGTGAGTGTCACACTAAATAGCTTTAACATTTTTGGCAATTAAAAGGCCCTTTATATTTTAATATAGTTGCGAAAAACAAGTCTCTATGAAAGGGATAGCAGATCGCATTGCATTGTTTTAGCCCTCGTCAAAACTTTTCATTTGTTGACGGCGATCGATCGAGTGTTGGTAAGTCGTCGGGGTTTCAGATACTTAAGTATAAGATCCGATAGTTTTATTTCGGCATATAATGAATGTTTGATATTTCGGTACCGCAGGTGGTTCTGTAAGATCTGTATGGATGCAAGCATGTGTATGGGAGTGTTTCCGCGATTTTTGGGACATTTCAAGTAAATCATTTTAAAGTTTGCATTCCTGACTTTTCATTCAATAAATCTTAGAAAAATCGGGTTGTGAAGACGTGTGAGACACCTCTGAGTGTGTACTTTCTTAATATTTTTTCTTTTTCAATCTTCTTTTGTTTATTATTTTTAGGGGTTCAAAGGTATTACAACTTGGTGCCAACCGATAGAGTATGTAACAGGCAGAAGCTTCTGGTAAAGGTTATCTCACAGTCGATCTATTTACACAGTTTTAATCTATTTACTTTCAACTTAAAATCACAACTTTAGCTCAGTTAACGTTTTTATGATTAGAATGTTGTCAATAAGAGTCTTAACTCTTATAGTCTTATTATCTCTAATATCTGTTGTTTCAGCGGATTGACTAGCTTGGTATGCTGATCAAGAATATATACATTAAAAATCTCAAAAAGCGTTAGTCCAACTGGTACTATCCGAATGGAAATAAATGGAGCTTTACGTAATCATTTGGCTTCTTGTGATCGAACCTTAATTAATGGATAATAAGCGCAGAAAGTAAACAATTATAATTCCCTAGCATAACCTGGATACAATTCAAGGAACTCAGCTGCTAAAATGTCGAAACAAGCTATAACAGCATTTAAACGCCTTTCAAGAAACAAGAAATATATTAAAACAAAAGCAAAGCAAAATAAATCCAAGTTTTCGTGACAACTGAAATGTTATAATTACCGAAAGGTTGGGCACAAATATTCCGAATTCCGTGTTCGATTCCTTACATAAAAGGAAAGGACACCTGCGCGAAAAATCGGTCTAGTATAAAATGTTACAGTGCGATGAAATTGGCCAATACGCATCTGTATGTCCTAAGGATCGATCAAATGCAAACCACAGTCAGTACAAGAAGTGTATAGAACGCTAGTTCCACCAAAGTTTAACATATGTGATTAGGATTTAGGAACGTACTGTGTGGCCTGATAAATTCAACAAAAAAGATATTTTTGATTTCGTTAACGAAATTGATGTATTTCCAGATGTAACTTTCTTAAACCATTAATTTTGGTTGGGGCTCAATTTTTGTCGCTATTATTAATTATATATATAAACACAAGATTTTAACAGAAATTTATAGTTTTGTCAAGAATTTGACTTCCAGCATTAGAGTCGTTCCCATACAGGAAGACTCTTATTCGAATTGACACTTACCGCAACTTCGACACTAGATGGTGGATATATCCGAGTTGAAACCTTGGTACTTTTACAATTATCAAAACACCATTGTGCATATTGCTTCAGTTTACCGTCCAAATTTTTAATATTACTTTTTAGAAAGGAAACATAGTATCTGAAAATAAAACAATTTAAATAATCAATTTTTTAATTTAATTTAATGTATTATTTATTATTTATTTATTCATGCATTATCCTAACGCGACAAGTTTACACTTATATATACAACGCTGCTCACAATAGACGCACACACATTATTATTTTATTTTTACTTTTTTATATATAAATTTTAATTTAAATATTTTTTTTTGTATTTAATTATTTTTCTTTTTTTCATTTTTAGTTTTTTTTTTATATTTTATTTATTATAATGTTATGGCTATTATAATTATCCATTTATTATTGTTTTAATTGTTTGATAATTTTTTTGTTTACTTTAAGTCATTTACCAAATTTAAACAGACTTGAGTTCCTAATAAAAGAATTGTCAACACGAGCTCAGGGTCTTGTATCTGGGTCATATCAGGTTTATAGTTCAATTTGATGTAGCAAAGAAAATTCTATTACACAGATAATTTGGTCCTTGAATGGTTATAATTTTTATGAATTTTATTATTAATTTTATGAAAGTATTCTAGAGTTCTATAGATAATACACCAGGTCAGGATTAAGTCAAGAATTTTATTAGTCAAGTGCGATATATGATCATGTCAGGCTTATTAAACTAAACACATATCTGTCAATAGAATTAATGACTATTAATATCTTCTCCATATCTCGGGTGCCGTAATATCGAAATGCGTCAACTCCATAGAATAACTCCGTAATGAGTAAGACTTTTGCTATTAATATCTTAATTTGTTGCCGAAGGAAGGATTTTGAGCATGAGAGCTAACTATATGTTCGACTAGTAGCTTTTGAAATTTGTTTATTTCAGTATTACTAAGTGTAATCCCTAAATTAATTGCTTTGTCGACGAATTTTATTGATAAGCTGTTTGTGATCAAATCATGAATGCTAGATGTCAACATTTCAATGAAGAATTGGGTAATAAAAATGCCATTTATTGGGGTCACTGGTTAAGTTGTGTAAGGACTCGTGCGAATCGTGTGTGCAAACGCTTTCGCAACAAAGTCCCATATGTTACGGATACGAGTGCGAATGCACGGGCGATACTCACCCGCTTGTGTATGATCATACGCATACAGAAAAATGAAAAGGTCACTCATACCTACTGCGACTGGTCGCAGTTTGCGAAATTTGCAAAATCAAATGTTCAACTTTGGTAAATCTACATGCAAAGTCTTAGAGTCTTAGGAATCACCTATAGTTTGTTTATCAAACAATATTGACATTCAGCAGTTGTCTTCAACGAGTTATAAAAAAAGAACAAAGGAAAGCCACAGTCGAGTATGTCCGACTGTGAAATATTCGATACACAAAAGTTTTTAGGTGAAATTCAAAGGCATATGGGCATGAGTAATTCACTTTGCTTAATTATTCTCTAGTTTATGAAAAACTTAATATAAATTGGCAGGAATCATCACAAATGTTGAACTGAAATACTGAAACTATATTGTTTAGTATCTTTAGGTTTAGGTTTAGCTCTTGTAGTCTCTGAGATCTGTTGCTTCATACAGAAGAGTGGAAGAACCACTGCCACTTATTCATTTGTCTTACCACCAGTGCAATCAGAAACTTGCCAGCTTTCTTTTGGTCGATCGAGGAAGTCAAACGTTGCTACTTGTTGAGCAACATAGAAAAAAAGACAAAAGTTTCGAAGAAGATGTTAAACAACACCCATTGAAGCTGCCAACACAATTAAAGATATTGCAGAAGTTTAGCATATACAGAATTTTATAATTACTCCCACGTTTATCGTCTATCGATTACACTCAAAGTTTTAGAGCACGTCACAAGAAAACAAATTAAGTTTTGTTACTTACAGCTTTGCAGCCTGCCATCGCAAACTTTTTAACCCTATCTTAAAATTCCAGCTTTATTGCCTAATAACTCTCAAGTTTTTGGCCGATTATACAGAAAACTTCCGTACAAGGCTATTTAATGATGGTGACATTTTGAAGTTGTAATACTTTTGTACTATATGGGTATTAAAACAAAAACCAACAAAACAACATTTCGATCTTCTTTCCCAAAATGCGAATTTACTGCATGTACATCCTGCTCTAGCCTTTATTGACCTGTTCATAGATCGGTAGATAAAATGAGCTGGAATTCATTGTGTAGACGCTTAAAGGAGATATATCAGGATCAATGATCTGATCGCGAAATCAAAACCATTATGCGTTGACTTTTGTTTGGTAACCTGTGCTAGCAATGAGAGTTTTAAATATTATTATTTAGCTATTAAAGTTCGTTATAATCTCAAACCAGAGATCAAGCACGAAATAGACACTCCATACCCCATAGACACCCCAAACATGGCAAGATTTCGTAAAAAATGCTAATGTCTGTGCTGTTAGTGCTTTAGAGAAGATGAAGTGGTAGTACTGTGACGAAACAGCCTATAGCTATCGAATGCCTTAAGTCTCGATGTATTTTCTGTTATGGTTGTAGTGCTTTAGTGGTGTATAAGCCCAACAGTAGAAAATGCAACTCGGCATCGGAAAACTCCAAGCAGGACATTCGCCGTGAACAGAAAGTGGATGTCCGCAGTTAGAGCAACAGTACCAGATTCATTGACAAATGATTCTCCATTCATTTTGCCTTCTACTCAACCGGATATATAAATCAAGCCATAGCATTTCCAAAATATCTAACATCAATTCTATTGCCAAACGCAACACCGATCGTCACTGCAAATTTAAAGTTTTGAATTCGGAAACATCTTTTAATTTGTTTCACCGTTTCATCTCTCGTTTACAACAAAATGATATTCGCTCCTTTACAAATATTAAGATATTTGTCCCCCGAATCTAGCTCTCTTACATTTTGGTGCCAACAACAGCGATATAGGTGGTGAGTTAATCTGTTGGCCGAACTGCTGATAGCCAGACGCAATCTGTTGCCGAAATAATTAAAATTCGCTTGACTTACAACTGAAAACAATTTTGAATTTTCGAGTTGGAGTCTATCGCATGATCTTGTCTTGATGCTAGAAACTTAAATGCAGTCTCACTGTATTCCTACAATGGATGAACTCATGCATTTCATTTCAAAAATGTATTACGATTTTATTTATATATAATTATTTAGATCAATAATCGTTTACAAAGACTCGTTTCACTGTTCCAAATCGACCGCTTTACAAATACAAAACAATTTCTTTTAGATTGACAAACGCTCCATTAACTACGTGCCGTTTAATTGACCTTGTTATGCAGTACTAGTTGAAATCACATGTTCTAGTTTATTTCGAAGTTTTGCTTGTTTTATCAAATAATTTCGAAGGTCACATCTGTCTGAAGCAGCCACACAATTTCGGAAAACTGGATTGACAAAATTAATGTCCACAAAAGTCAGACTCTCTTGGTTACCTTATAGGCGAAGGCACATATTAAGTAAATAAAAATAGAATCAACGCTTTTAGCGAAATTCCAGTTCCTAAAACACAAAGGCAGCTAAGAAGATTCCTTAGTAAGACCGAATGGTACTAGCGATTAATTTCTTACTATTCTACAGATATATTTTTTACAGAATTATTAAGTGGCATATTGATAATTTGAAACGATCAGTCTCAAAAGACTTTCAATTATGACAACTTCATATTTTTAAATTTAATTTATATTGCAGTTCGATTCATCACTACTTGGCGTGGGTGTAGTTCTAGCCCAATGTGATGATTTCGATTGTGATCCGCCAATAGCAGTCATGTCTAAAATGCTTAATAAAGCCCAACTGAACTATATAGTTACAAAACTCGAATCCAAGACTGTAGTTTTGGCATTTAAAACGATCAAGATGTACATTAACGCTAATAGTTGAAAGTAGTCACCGACCACTCAAGTCTTTGGTGGCTTAGTATAATCTGAGCGGTAAATTGGCTTGGTGAGCTATCAAACTTCAGGGTTATTGCTTCGAAATCGAACACTGCAAAGGCCCTGAAAATGTTAAAGTATAGGGAGAATGATGAAATTGCTGTAGTAGATCTTAAAGTTCGTTTCGCAATTGATCTTTCATCAAAAGCATTCTAGTTGGAAGAAAATTCTGCTTTTAGGTATAGGATTTTGTCTCAAAGTTATCTTTCGAGTTGTGGACGAGTTTATTTGACACCGTACGCCCCCCAAATCTTCTGACTCCTCATCAGATGATTGCTGGAAATTGATTGTTTCTAAGTTTTTGCGTCAAAGTGTAATGAGTTCGGCTCATGATCAACCAACATCAGGATAGCTAAACGCTTGGAGCGTATTAGACGATGTTTCTATTGGCCAAACATGATTATTGACGTTTGTGATTACGTTCCAAATTGTAAGACGTGCCAGACCACTAAGTATATTAATCGTTCTTCAAAACCACCTATGGGCGCTCAAGTGCAAAGTGAGAGGATATTTAAAAGGCTTTATCTTGGTTTTATCGGACCATTTCCGAGCCCAAAATCGGGAAATATAGGAATACTTATCGCTGATCACTTCTCCAAAATCACCATTTTAAGGTCTTTGCAATATGTTAACACTAACGTTGTCTCAATATACTCCGAAATGAAATCTTTATATGCTTTGACTTTCTTTCGAAATATAGCGTTTGACATATGTTTACAGGTGCCTATGCTCTGCAATCCAATGCGAACAGATCACAGATATCAACCATGTACAATTAGCTACAGTATAGTTCATGATAAGGTCGAATTTTTATACCCGGTATCCATAGGATACAAAGGTATTATAACTTATTGGCAACCGAGAATGTAAGTGACAGCCAGAAAGAGGAATCTGCGATCCTATAAAGTATATATATATTGATCAGCGTCAACAGCCGAGTCGATTTAGCCAGACAAGAGATCCTAGAGACTATAAGAGCTAGAACTACCAAATTTGGTGATTACAATCTAATCTGTTGCACGCAGATCATGTTTGTTTTAGAATTTGGCCAAGCACACTTCCGCTTTCGAAAACTATGAAAATGTATAAATAAGTCGAGATTTAAAGTTTAAAATAAACAAATCTGATATAAATACATTTGTGTAGATGTACTCCTAAAATTTAAGTGAAATCGGATAACAAACATAGGAGTTATTCAGAATTTTGTATTCTGACAGCACCAACATTTTGCTCAACATCTTCCTTGCAACATCTGTCTTGTTGGGTGTTTCTCAGCATGTTGCTAGAAACATTTTTCTTCATTTGTCAGCAAATATTTCTAACTTCCGTCCTATTTAATTTCAGTTTATCATAAATTTAAGCCTATTTATCAAAAATTAAAATGCCATGTATTTTAATTTCATCCACAATGATTTGGGTGCCGAGTATATCACAGTCGGCCACACTCGACTGTAGATTTTCTAATTGTTTTTTTTTCTGTAACACACTAAAAAATTAACCGTCAGAGAGCTAGAAAGGGAGTACGCTCTTGCAAGAATATATATATATAGTATCCATCAGCAACTTTAATTGTAAACTTATGCCACCAAATAAATTCGCTGATATGACATTTCAGTCTCTCGCGCATTGTATACACAAATCCAAGAAGCTAATAAATTCGCTGATATGACACTTCAGTCTCTCGAGCATTTTATAAACTAATCCAAGAAGTTTGGATCCTAAAAAAACAATTCCGCGAAATGCAGTTGAGATCGCTTTGCGATCACTAATTCTTAAACATAAGAAAAGAAACAAAGGCTTCATTCAAACAAAATCTGTACCGTAGAGTTAGTTCAAAACAACCATCTGAATAAAGAAGTTCTATACGGACAAGAAAGGTCAAAATAAATTTTGTTGTTCATAGCTTACTGATCAATTAAAAGGATTTTTCTATACAACTAGAATATCCAGATCAGTGCGTGGAATTGCCCACAAGTAAGCAATTTAATCGTCTAGGCAGTGATTGCTTATAAAAAGATCCGCAAAAGAACCTGTATGCAGAGAAATATTGTGTGAACGTTTCAATCGACTTCTGTGTCATTCCAAGTCGGTCAGTCCCAAAGTTGAGTGAAACTAGCACAAACTTTCTCAAAAAAATCGAAAATTAATTATACAAATATGGAATCACAACCAGCAATTCATGCGGCGCCAAGCCAATTAACCGAACAAAACTTGAACCAATTGTTGGCTCAAATCCGGAATATTCCAACATTTGAAGGGGATCCAGCTACTCTTTGCACTTTCGTGCGAAGAGTCGACTACCTGTTGCGGTTGTACCACACAACCAACGAACGGCAGGCAAGCGTTGTATTTGGAGCCATCGAACTCCAAGTATCTGGAGATGCCCAACGGATTCTCCAAATACACAATAAATATGGAACCACAACCAGCAGTTTATGCGGCGCCAAGCCAATTAACCGAACAAAACTTGAACCAATTGTTGGCTCAAATCCGGAATATTCCAACATTTGAAGGGGATCCAGCTACTCTTAGCACTTTCGTGCGAAGAGTCGACAACCTGTTGCGTTTATACAACACAATCAATGAACGCCAGGCCAGCGTTATATTTGGAGCCATCGAACTTCAAGTATCTGGTGATGCCCAAAGGATTCTGCAAATTCTAAACGTCAACAACTGGTCTGCACTAAGGGCTCCTGTGGAAGAATTGCTAAGGCGACTATATAACACTAAATTTTCAAGGTAACTTAAGGAAATTTTGTAACGAGATCGAACACAAGCAATTAATTATAGGTAATAAATTAGAATTTGAGGGTAACAGGGAAATTTTATTATACACTCAAGCAATGAATAAAACAACAAAAAGTTTAATACAAAGAACATTACCTGACAGAATTGACATCACATTGGCAAGATACGATATTTCAACTGTATGTAAACTAAAACAAGTAGCTCAACAAGAAGGGCTATATATAAAGAAAATGAAAATATGAGGCATTCCAATGAAAATTTTATCAAAACCCCAAAACCACAAAACACAAATAAAACACTTAATTCATATCCGTATACTAATAATTATAACAGCTCTTAATTTAATCAAAACCAATTCCATCTAACACAATAACCTCACTATCAGCAACAAAGATTCAATCCACACAATTTTAGACAATATTCAAATAACAGAAACAATGTGTTTGATAAAAATAGAGGCCTATATAAAGAATTTCAAAGATATCTAAATCAGGGTCAACTAAATAATACAATGAATCAAAACCATCAGGTAAATCAAATACAAAGGTCAGTTCCCAATCAACCAGTGAAAAGAATTAGAGAAAAAAATAGCGGGCAGTCAAGAATGCAAGTTGATGAAAATTATCAACAGGATACAGAAAATAAAGAATCACTTTATATTGAAAATGAAAATTTTCTAATGGCAGCCTCGGACCTAACACTTACATAGAAATTACTATTAACAACAAAAAGTATAGATGCGTAGTCGATACCGGCTCATCTATTAATTTAATGAGATATAATTTTTTAAATGCACCAATACACGAATATCCAACTATTATACGTACTATGAGAGGTCACTATGAATTAAATGAATTTGTAAAAATTGCACCAAATAATTTATTTACTCAAGAACAACAGTTTTACATTCAGGACTTTACATCACATTATGACAATTTGCTAGGAAAGAAATTACTACAAGCAAATAAAGCAAAAATTTATTATTTGAATAATTGCACTACTATTAGCAATCGTCTATATAAACATAAAAATTTAATTATCAGTTCCGACCCAAATAAATAACTTTGAAGCTCTTTTAAAAAATAATAAACATTCTGAAGACATAAATTATGCAATTCAAAATGAATTAACAGAGGGAAATAATTACCGTTTAGAACACTTAAGTGCGGAGGAAAAAGAAAAATTATTAAGATGAATTAATCAGTACCAGTGCATTCAATATCGTGAGGGTGACAATTTGACTTTTACGAACGTTGTTAAGCATGAAATAAAAACTCATCATGAGAATCCCATATACAGAAAGC
>VNKC01001118.1:0-27439 GCA_008042775.1 Drosophila pectinifera | reverse complement strand
TAAACAGCTTAATTAATGCATGTACATACATATATAAATATTTATAGAAATATATATGTACATACATGTACATATGTATATGTATATAAATATATAATATATAAAGGTTGGGGGAATTGGTGACAAAAGATACATACATATGTATGATTGTATAGGATGATTAACTAAATTGCATTAATATGTACATATATAAACAGTTTCATTGATGTAAGTACATATATAATGACTATTTTATTAACTTAATATTCTTAATAATATAAAATATAATATATAAACATATATAATATATAAAGGTTTGGGTTAATTGGTGTCCAATAATATATGATTGTATAGGATGTTTATCTAAATTGCATTCATACATATATAAACAGTTTCATTGATGTAAGTACATATATATTAACTACTTTATAAACCTAATATTCTAAATTTATATGATATTACTAATATAAATATTTATATAAAATATAAATACAATATAATAGAATACACAAAATACAAAATATATATAATATATAAAAGATGGGGGAATTGGTGTCAAAAGATATGATTGAACAGGATTTATAAATAATTTGCATATCTATATAAAAAACAGAACTGATATACATATGTAAAAATATAGAATAATCTTTTTATAAAATTTCCTTTATTAATTGTTTGTCGGTTACCACTATTTTTAAAACAGTTTTCCCAGTACACATTAGTAAAAATCTCCGAACACACAAAATTGTTGTAATTTTGTTATTTTGTTAGTTAGCTAGTTAGCACAATTAATATTCGCACTTATGCTTCATATGTCACTGATGCAGCGGATTACAAAAACATTTAACAATCTCTTATTTTCATATTCATATATATGTATACATATATGATACAAATACATATATTTATATTTACAGTTATTAAATTCATAATACTATGAAATTTGATAATTGTCAAATACATAAAATATAAAAAAATATACATGTATAATATAAATCAATAAATAAAAAAATTAAAATATTTTTAAAACATATAAATAATTATAAAAATAAGCACCCTGTTCAGTCGCCAAGTTTACCGTCTTGATGCACTCTGTTCAATCGCAGAGGTGACACTCTTGAGGCACGAAATGCGAGCATAAGCACCTAAAATGTGTTGTCTTCGCATACTTTTCGCACTTCGCACGCTAAATACCCTATGACAATTGTTCCAATGTAAAGTCATGTATGCAATATATTATGTATCTTTATATATATGTATATCAGGCCATTACAATCAGATATACTATATTTGAATAATTATTATATAGAGCTAAGACAAATTAAAAGGTCTTTTTATATGGGAAGCAAGCGTCTTCCAAAACTAGCTTACAACCTATAAAGTGAAGGGTATATTTCGAGAGCGCGATTTAGTAAACGAATGCATGCAGGCAAATTTAGAATGCTTGAGAATACATGTGCATGCATACAGTCGCCCACTACAGCTGCATGCGAACAAGAGAGCGGAAGAATCTAGAGCGCTCTCTCTCTCTGGCTTTAGAATGGAGCCTGGAGCCAGCGATAAAGCCAAAAAGAGAGTGCGGATATGTGCGTATTTGTGCGAGAAGACGATTTTCCAGCCGAAATCATTTCAAGGCCAAGAATGGAATTCCGTTACATGCGTAAAAAAGGGAGGGGGAGTATATGATTAAATAGGATATTTAGCTAAATTGCATACATACATATATAAACAGCTTAATTAATGCATGTATTTTAAATATTTTATGAATCTTATATAATAGTTTAATGTGATAATATTTATATAAATATTTATATAAATATATACATACATATATGTATATAAATATATAATATATAAAGGTTGGGGGAATTGGTGACAAAAGATACATATGATTGTATAGGTTGTTTAACTAAATAGCATTAATACATATATAAACAGCTTAATTGATGTAAGTACATATATATTGAATATTTTATTAACTTAATATAATATATAAAAATATATAATATATATAGGTTTGGGTTAATTGGTGTCTAAAAATATATGATTGTATAGGATGTTTATCTAAATTGCATTCATACATATATTTACGGCCTAATTGATGTAAGTACATATATATTAACTATTTTATTAAATTAATATTCTTAATAATAGAAAATATAATATATAAAAATATATAATATATAAAGGTTTGGGGTAATTGGTGTCCAATAATATATGATTGTATAGGATGTTTATCTAAATTGCATTCATACATATATAGACAGTTTCGTTGATGTAAGTACATATGTATTAACTATTTTATTAACTTAATATTCTTAATAATATAATAAATAAAATATAAATTTATATATAAAAATATATAATATATAAAGATTTGGGGTAATGGGTGTCAAAAGATATGACTGCATAGGATGTTTAACTAAATTGTTAAGTTGTTTTTCTAAGTTAAAATCGCCGAACATACAAAAAGTTTTAATTTTTTTATTTTGCTACAATTTAGCACAATTAATACATGCTAGTTTTAAGCAAACGCAAAAAAATAGCAATAAAAAAAAATTTTTCAGAAAATCATTTAACTAAATTTTATTTAATATCATATAGAGTCATATTATTTAAATATGTTTCAAATACATATATATTGACCGTTATTAAATGCATAATTCCATGATATTTAATATTTGTATAATACATACAATATAAAAAAATATACACATGTATAATATAAATCAATTTATATAGAAATAATACATATAAATAAAATATATAAATAATTATAAAAATAAGCACCCTGTTTTATCGCAAAGTTGACCTTCTTGAGGCACCCTGTTAAATCGCAGAGTTGACCTTCTTGAGGCACGAAATGCGAGCATAAGCACCTAAAATGTGTTGTCTTCGCATACTTTTCGCACTTCGCACGCTAAATACCCTAATGACAATTGTTCCAATCTAAAGTCATATATGCAATATATTATGTAGTTCGATTTCGACAGGGCGCTTTAGTATACGAATCCATGCAGGCAGATTTACAATGCTTGAGAATAAATGTGCCTACATACATACAGTCGTCGGCTGCAGCTGCATACGTTTAAGAGAGCGGCTGGCTCTAGAGTGCTCTCTCTCTCTCTAGTATTTCAAGAGAGCCTAGAGCCAGCTTATCTTCATGTTTCTAATGTCTTTGGCCTGACCTACGCCAATACGACTCATGTGACGTCACATATTCTGTGAACATTGTTTATTCGCAAGTACAAAGTGGAGTTTTCTCTTGAACTGCTAAACGGATTTTGATGAAATATACACCATAATGCAAATAATTTCGATTTCATGGGATATTCCCTATTTATACAATTGCTTAAAATTGATCATATTTACTTTGTACAATTCCTAAAAGTGTCAATTGGAATTTATATTATGGCGTAAGCTCGGAATAGAGAAATACTTGAATTTCTTAAATTGTGGCGGAACTATCTCTTTTAGCCTAAAGTCGGAATTCATGATTATTTTTTCCTTTTGTGTGAGATACCGTGCATTCTGGCACGCGATTGTTGAGAGTCATAATATTTAAATTAAAGTTGGCGTCGAAAATACCGCATGGCCGGCCCCCGCCAATATTTTGAATATTAACGTGGCTCTGTAGTCTGGTGAGCGACTGGTTCATAACTGGTTCCAGCTCCTGAGCTCGCGAGTTCCTGAGCTTCTGTAACGGCTGATTTTCACGTCCCCACTTTAAGGCGATTTTCTCAAACCGTGGCGGACCGATTTTATTTAAATTTTCACCAAATGTTTTTTATCCGATCCCCAATATGCTCATATATCGTGCATATTGGCACACGACCGGAGAGTGGAGCTACATGACTTTTAATTTTTGGAGCCTGTATGGGAGCTTCTCATAGGTTGACCCACTGTTGGGTGATTTTCTAAATAACTTACAGAAGGAATTTATTGAAATTTTGTGGGGTAATACTGGAAGAAGTGCTCAAAAATCTGGGGTACCGTGCATGTGGGCATACGATCTGTGAGGGAAGCTATTAAAAAAAATTGGGGGTCGATTTTTCTAATGGATATTTAAGGTACTTGCACATCTTAAATCTACCCAAACGCCGAGTAAATCAAGTCAATTTAATTCTTAATACGTAGGTATTTTATATTACTCAATTAAGTTACTTATTTACGAAATAAATAAAAAATAAAAAACCCCCTCCGTGTTCCATTTCCCACCGCTCCGATTCGACGCCAACTATGCGACGCTAATTTGACGCACATAATGGATATTCCAATTTAAAATTATGCTAAATTTTTTTAAAGTTTACATAAGCAAGTTATTAAGAAATGTTTTAATAATTTAATACGAACATTTTAGAGTTATAAAAGTTAATAATTAGTTTACATAAAATCAATTAAGCGATAAAAGATATTTGTGATATCTTGACCTTTTAGCGTTTTGCAACACTAATTTTTCGGGGTTTTTGGCAGCGCACTGCCCGACTGTGGTCGCCATATTGGTTTCTGCACAAGAGTTAGCAGCACCAAACGTGAAATTTCAGCTTGGCTGCATCGCAGCGGTGAAAAATAGAGAAATAACGACGTAAGAGTGCCACCAACCGCCTGAAAATATTGAAAAAGTGTAAATCAATGAACAATCCAGCGATAAATCATTAATTGAGCGTTGAGCAAGCGCGTAAAGTACGTGAAATCAGCGTTTGCAAAAATCGTACCCATCGCGTCGCCATTGGAGAGAGTGTCTGTGTGTGTGTGCGTGCTAGTGTGTGCTTGGAGGCGCACTAGTATTGGTGAGAGCGCGCGCACAGCGGGCGGCAGCGAGTGCGTGTGAGCGAGAGAGAGCGAGTGATTGTGTGCAAGCGAGAGCGAGCGATTGTGTTTTTCTCAGCCCACATGAAAAACAACAGTAACAACGCCAGCAAAGGACCAAGAACAACAACAGCAGCTTCAACAGCAGCTACTAGAAAGGGAGCGTTTTAAATCGAGTTATGAGTGTCGCTGCAATGACTATGGACGATCAAAGACCCTTGATGAACAGTTACGATAAAATGCCCCCGACCAAATACGAGCAAAATCTGAATATCCTAAATAGCACCCAAAGCGTCGGCGGCAGTGGCGTTGTAGGTGGTGTAGCCAGTTCCGGTCCCGCCTCCCCCACGCCGTCCGGTTCCGAGGAGTCGTCGCAGCAGCAACAGCACCATCATCACCACCATCATCCGCATCATCATCACCATCAGAGCCAGGATCCGCAGCAGCAACAGCAGCAACAACAACAACAGCAGCAGCAGCAGCAGCAACAGCAGCAGCAGCAGCAACAACAGCAACAGCAGCAGCAACATGCAGCTGTTGCAGAGGCTGTTGCAGCCGCCGAACAACGCCAACGCTTGCTCGAAGGTATTATGCATATTTTGGTACACAAAAACAGCTATCAGAGATCATCTGATCTATATACTCCCCTATATACTACATACATGAAATAACCAAATACCCAAACCAAGCGAAAGTGTGTTTCTCGAAACTCTGTTGTGTATAAATTGTATAAAGAAAACTACTCCCTTAGATGCTTTCGTTTATTCACTGTCGTCTAAAAAAAACAAAAACAAAACAACAACCTTGGGTTTCTGCTGTGCAATTGAAAATTGTTTATGAAAAACACTCGGTAAAGAACTCCACACGTGTGTGAATCTGATCAAATCGAAGCGAACACTCTTTTAACGAACATTCTTTCAGCGGCGTTTTTAATTATATTTTAAGTTCTTTTTTTTCCCCTATAACACCACAAATCGATCTTAATTTAATAGTGTGAAAGTGCTGCAAATGGACAACTTAACCAATAAGAATTTAATCATGAAAAATGATTTATTATATGAAATATAATACCGAAGAATGAACTTGCTAAAAATAAAGTTATGGCCATAAAGAAGTGTGTGTAGTGTTGTGCAAAATGAACTATCTAATATTAAATAAAAATATATAACATAAATACACAAAACACATATAACCAGAAGAGATTTCTAATAAAACCTATAAGAAATCTTTCCAAGTCAAGATTCCAATATAAATGATTACAAAAGAAATCTTATCAATTAAGATTCTCATAACAAGCTCAGATATCTGATAAAATAACAACTAATCGTATAATAATACATACAAAAAAATAAAAGCAAAGATCGGACTAGTTTACTAAAAAAGAAAAAAAAAATCCTAAGCTAAGGTTTCCAATATCTTCGTCTTCACGCCTTTCTCGCCGTTTTCGTCGTCGTCGCCGTCTTCTGCGCTGTGTACAGTTTTCGTTTTGCGACCACTTTTCGTTTTGCCTACGTGCCCAAAGAAGAAGAGGAAGCAGAGAGGAGAATTAGAGAAGCGGAGAGCCAGCGTGTTTCTGCCCCACCGCCTGTACCCCCATTACCTTTATCTCTTTGACCCCTCTCTTTCTCTGTCCCTCTCTCTTGCTTTTGCGTCTACGTCAACAAAAAATGCAAATAAATAATAATAAATAACCAAAGAAAGTTAATAACAAGTGCCAAAGTGTATAACCGAAGAGAGAAAATAATGTATCGCAATTATTTTTCAGTTCAAAAATAAATAAGTGAAAAGTGAAAGAACTTTGCAGTGCAAAAAAAAAGTTTACATATTTAAAAAAAGGGCGCCAAAAACTGATAAATGTGTGTGAGCGAGTGATAAGATAAGCGCAGCAATAAGGTGCGATTATTTAACAGTCCTCGAAGTCGGCTAAATGCCCTTTAAATTGATTGTTGGACGCTTAATGGGGCTCCAATTTATCAATTAACATGTAATGTGGATCACACACTCAGGCACTCAGGCACTCGCACACGCACATTTGTTTGCCTCGGCCAAATAAAACGCCATTGTATACGTAAATAATTACTCGTTTAAATCAAAATACGTGTTTGCACAACGGGAGAAAAAGCAAAAGGCGAAAGGCAATGAAAAGCCATTAAAAATGCAACAAATACAAAGTCAATAAACTTTTTGTATGACAAAAGAGTGTTCGAAAATGCTAAAAAGCTAAAGCTAAATGTATATATAATAGCGGCCTGGGAAGATGAGCTTTTCCACAAAGTTCCCTCCGACAGCTTTTTCGAGTCGAGTCTCTGGCAGTGTGTGCGTCGAGTTTTTTGCAAGTGTTTTTCAAAAATATATTTTCAGTTTTGCCATAAAAATCTACAGTTTGTCGTTGTCTCGTTGTTCTCCCCCACAGTGCAAGCAAAAAGCAAAGCAAAAAGCGTAGAAAAAATGGCGGGAAAATTCAATTTAAATCAGCATTTAATCGAAATCGAAATGGAATTATCAAACGCAATGCTACTCAGTTCAATGCCAATGCCAATGCAAATGCAATTGCTGCAAATGCAAGAAATCAAAATGAAAATGCATCCCCCCCAAAGCATCCCCAGCCTTCGAGAGTCCGGGATAGCAGGTGCAGGTGCTGGTGCAGGTGCAGGTGTTGTGGTTCAAGAAGAAGTGCCAGAGTTGTCCCAGTTGTCGAAGCCAATGAAATCGTGTCCAAGTTCAAGTAGTGGTTGTTGTAATGTCGTTGCAAATGCCGCCCCCCGTGACCAACGAAGCATCGAATCAGAATCTAAATCAGAATCGGCCAGTGATTGACGACGGGAGGAAGCAGCAGCAGCGTTTGCCACCGACCATGTCACGAACTTACACGAATGATTGCAAAGCATTGGTATGATTTCGTATTAAGTTCCACCTTAAACAAAAAAATAAACACACAATTTGCCCATTTAAAGAACTTGTAATATAAATATAAATAATAAATGTCGTGGAAACAAAAACCAACCGAGAACAGAGTGGATGTGCGATCGCTCAGCTGAGAAATCCAAATAAACTTACACCTCTCTTTCGCTTCGCTTCACAGATGAGATCGAGAATCTCAAGCTGGATCATGTCCGCATGGGTCAGCAATGCGCCGATGCCCTGCGCCGGGAGAAGATCCTTATGCGGAGGCTGGCCAACAAGGAGCAGGAATTCCAGGACTATGTTGTACGTTACTCTATACATTGCCTTAATTCCTTCAATGGTAATGCTTACCCAATCTCTTTTAGAGCCAAATTGCTGAGTACAAGGCCCAGCAGGCGCCCACTGCTTTGGCCTTGCGCACTGCCCTCCTCGATCCAGCGGTTAATCTCCTCTTTGAACGTCTCAAGAAGGAACTGAAGGCCACCAAGGCCAAGTTGGAGGAGACCCAGAATGAGCTGTCCGCCTGGAAGTTCACACCGGACTCCAACACCGGCAAGAGGCTTATGGCCAAGTGTCGGTTGCTCTACCAGGAGAACGAGGAGCTGGGCAAGATGACCTCCAATGGCAGACTGGCCAAGCTAGAGACGGAGCTGGCCATGCAAAAGAGCTTCAGCGAGGAAGTCAAGAAGTCGCAGTCGGGTAGGTTTAACTCTTCAGCTTGAAAGATTCAATAAGCAAACTACATCTGACTTTTCCTTTCAACTTACAGAGCTCGACGACTTTCTGCAGGAACTGGACGAGGATGTGGAGGGCATGCAGAGCACCATTCTGTTTCTGCAGCAAGAACTGAAGACCACACGCGATCGCATCCAAACGCTCGAGAAAGAGAACTCCCAACTGAAGCAGGTTAGCACCAAGGACGAGACTGTTGCTATGACTGCAATCAATGGAAGCGGCACCAAGACGACGATACCCACCACCCTGGAGACAATTGATGAGAACGTCTGCCTGGCGAGTAATCCTCCGAATCCAGACATTTACAACGGCTCCAACAGCAACAACAACGAACAGAGCGTGAGTGGAGAACATACACCGCCAGCGGATGAGGGAAGCAATGGCAACGGAAATGCGGCGCGATTGGCACGAAAACGAAACTATGAGGAGGAGCCTGCGCCAGCACCATTGGTGCCAGCTGCTATGCCCTATAGTGTTGAGGAACAACCGGCGCCCATAAGAGAAGTGAGCGCTCCACGAACGCTGCCGCCCAAGAAGTCCAAGCTGCGAGGCCTAGCCACGCGACGCAACTCCCAGCTGGAGGAAGAGCATCAGGCAGTGACGGCTGCAGTTACATCGGCAGTATCTGTGCCGTTGATCCTGGACAATGCTGTGACGACGGCAATGGCCAGCGAGGAGGCGGCCGCTGCGGGGACAACCAGCGGGGAAGCGGGAATGGTTGTGGGAGTAGCAGGAGTACCCGTCGATGCCAGCGATGCAGCAGCGCCAGCAACACCAGCTCGCATCCTGACGCGACGTCGATCGGTCCGCATGCAACAGAATGGGAGTGGAGCCGTCGACTACTCAACCTAAGCGGAGGTCAACTATTTTCTAAAAAGGGCCACATTCGCGAACTCTTTATGATTTTGTCATATCGATCGTTAATTCCTGAAGTTTACTTTTGTGAATTGAGATTTTTAAGAACAGAGAGAGACTTCATTTAATATTCTAATCTATCTTAAACAATCTTTTTATTTTTTTACATCTTGCGTCTTGTAAAATACGTTTACCACTTTGTTTTGCATGCAGCATAGGCATACATAATACGCGAATTATATAGATGTCACTGCTATACATATGATATATGATTATGTAGATCCATACCTACACATATGAGCGAGCTAAATGATAAGGCATAAAGACGGATTACCTATTTATGTTTCTACGAACTGGCAACTACTGAAAACACAATAACAGAGAACCGAAAACTTGGACAACAGAAGAAAAAAACAAAACAAAACTCGTCATTTAGCTAAATTAGATTTTAATTTTAGGTATAAGGCATTTTGTAATACGATGAAAGTTGTGTAAAATACTATAAACTTGTGTTAAAATAAATTGTTAAGCATAAAGATTATGTCAAAGAACACCCCATAGCTTTTGATTTCCCCAAAAAGACGATCTGGTTGGATTTTCGAAATTATGATTTTGTGTTTATTATCAGTTTCTTCTTTTAGCACATTAGACAAATGGTTTTTATTTGTATTTGATTGAATTTGAAATATGTTTATGTAATGTAGTACAATTGTGGCTGCCAGCGAGTGTAATTGTTTAATTTGTATTTTGTATTTCTTTTTATTTTTATTTGTTTCGTTTTGTTTCGTTTTGTTCGTGAGGAGAGTTGCAGTTTAAATTTGAGTATTGAGATCGGTGTATAGGCATGCAGGCGCAGGCTTGGTATAAGTTTGGTACTTGCTTTGTTTTTCTTTACCCTATATCTTCGTCAAGTCAATCTGAATATACAAAATGAATAAGGAATGGAAACAACCTGCGAGAGGATTAACAGAGTTCAGTGGTTAGTCGCATCTAAAAAACGCGTTAATGAGTTTTAGTATTAAATAGTTAATAACAAATTCTAGGCAGTTCGAATGGCACAAGTTGATTACACTACCATGGGCGACACATAAGGGGCTAAAGCTTAGCAATTTCTGTTCCGATCTGAGGAGATGCCCTCTCTTTCGGCTTCGGCTGAGAGTTTTGTCTTCTAGATGTCATTCGAGTTTGTCTTGGTATAAATTTCAACTAGTCAATGTTTAAGTGTAGTTATTAATAATAATTTAGTCACTAGATGCGGTTTACTTGCTTGTTTATTACTCAATCGTCTCCGTTCTCGGCTCAGTTCTGTGGCTCGTATCAAGTAGTATTTATATTTTAGTAATAAAAAGTTGATTTCTCATTTTTGTTTTACGTTTCTTTGTTTTTTGTTTTTTGTTTTTCCTCTTTCGTTTCTTCTCAAATATGTAGGTACTTGTGGGTAATGCTAGGTATCGTCATCATCAGTGTATATAAAAAACAATGCGTTTAGATTTGGTTTCGGTTTCTGTCTTAGTGGTTTTACAATTGCCATTCATCCCATCATCTTTCAACGAATTTGTCTATAAAAGTATTTAGTTTTATCCAAGGCTGAACTTTCGGTTTCGGTTAGTTTCGGTTTCGGTTTTTCGCCGGGCTAAGCTAAGCAAATATACAAAAGCTACTTAAATTAGTTAGCATGTATGGTTGGTTTTGGTACCGGGCGTACTCGTAGGTATATATATATATATATATATCGTATTATCATATATATAATGTGTGTGTGTGTGTGGGTGTATATATAATTAAATGGTTCCATTATTCATTCGTCGCCCTTGCACCACCGATAGGTCTCCTTGATCCGTTCTCTAAACATATACTCGTAGCTAAGTGTTACTTACAAATGTGGCCATCTTAGATTAGGATTAACACGCACTCACACCTGCACACATTCACGCACACACACTCGAGCATACTATCACACACATAACCATGGGCAGTAGTCGGCATTTATGGTTGGTACAGTGTGTGCCGCAAGTTAGTCCCCCCGCTGACGTAGACGGCGGGCTTATATCAGCTTATCTGATCTGGTTGCAAGTCGTTTAAGGCCGTTGTTGGAGTTTTTGTTTCAGTTTCATGTACACATATACTTTCGCAATAAATATATAATACAATATATATATTCGTCCTGTCTATTGGAAGGTCTACAATAAGCCCAGCCCACCGCCTAGCCAGAGCCAGAGGCGGCGGCACACACTGTCCGCGTTCACTCTCAACAGCAAACTCAGAGGTCGAAACGGATACTTGTATTTAGCTACTTAAGGTCTAATTTGGAAAAGTTTCTCTAGGTGACCGAAAAATATTGAACTGCGCTCAAGCGTTAGAGTAAAAAATTCCCATCCTTCCATCCATCTGGCTCCTCCGTATATAATACAAAAACATATATTGCCTAGATCTAAGCTAATCCCATCGTGGGCCGTCGTTACAGCCAGCGACTCAGTATGTGGCAGAGGAGCAGCAGCCCCAGGTTCGCGTACACGGAGCACGCCTTGCCGCACAGCTTAATGCTGCTCTCCTGTAAATCGAATAAGAACATAAAGATATATTAGATTTTGATGAGACTGAGTTAGGAGCCAACTGGGAGGAGGAAGGCCATCAATCAATACTTTTAGGAAGGCAAGTCGCAACTGGTAAGTCTTTTACACACTTGTAATTGATTATTCTTTGGCCTACTTGAGACTATTTAGTTAATATTTAATTGCAGAAGGCCCCGCCCCGCTCCCATCTGGCCAGGAAAGAAACCTTTAGGACTTACGTTCGCATGCCGACTGATGCAGCTCTGGGGTCGCACGCGATTGAACGCCCGGGCCTGCTTGAAGCAGGCCAGCGATTCGTTGATCGACAGGTGGTAGTCGATGTGCTGCGGATTGACCGTAAGGACGAGCGTGGCGTCCCGCGGACACAGCTGGTCGATGACCAGCAGGATGAGGTTGCTCAGCGGGATGGGCAGGACGACAAATGGCCGCTCACATGCATGGGCTGTCATATTGTAGACAACGTTGTCCTTCTCGTTATACAGCGTGTAGAGCTCACGCTTCATGTCGCAGGGCTTGAGCCGCGTCCGATGGAGCGTCAGATACCGCAGCCAGTGATCATCGTCGTTCTTCTTTCCATGCCCATTGCCATTGCCGGCATGGCGCTCCGGCTCTGGCGGCGGAGGCGGCGGCTCTGTGTCATTGGAGTCGCCGTACATGTCCGCATAGTGGCTGGACACTCCGGGCGCCCACTGCAACAGTTGTACAATATACCACAGCGCCGTATGGAGCAGCCATTTGCCCACTCGCAGTACATGGAACAGCGGCTAAAATATCATTAGTAAAGGTCATTAGTAAGAGCTGCTTTAGGAGCAGTTGATCCTCTATAGTTTTAGAGGTTCAACTGCTGGGATAAAAGGCAAATCAATTAAGTTCATCCTACCGAAAGCAGCATGCTAGAGGCATTGTTATCGTTCTTGGACTCGAAGCACACGGCCTGGTAGTCGTAGACCACCACCCGCTTGTACACATTCTCCTCCAGCAGCCGCTTCATGATCGCTCCGTTCACCTCGCCAAAGAATCTTCCCGTCTCGTGGACGCGGGTCGAGATGACCACATAGCCATTGTTGTCCAGTATGTAGCAGTCTTTGTCATCCACGGCACAGGCCTACGAGGGAACAAAGTAATACTCATTTTAGGAATACATTAAGGGTATAATTATACTACTCTATATATATATATTCTCTACTTACATTGCCGGTGATGTTGTGGAAGAGTTTGTAGAGCGCCGAGTGCTGGAACTGGAAGCCTACGACTGCAGCCGGTGCTGACTTGCCTCCTTCGCTGTGGAAGACAGCGTGACTGGCAGTGACCAGGATCTCCGAATTGCTCTCTGCAGGTTTGTAAAAGAGAATTCATTTTTATATATATTTTTATACTTAATTTATAACTTTTAGGGATATTTTTCAGATCCTTCTGATATGATAGTTCAACTCACCACCCGCATCGAAGGGCACCGAGTAGACGAAGCTTTCGTCCCGCACAAAATGCTGGTCGACGGCGCGCTTATACCAAATCTCGTCGATGGCCCTGGTGTTATTTTTGCTGAATGTCTCGCTGCAAGTGGGTGGCCAGATTAGAGAGATTAGAGATTAGATCCCCATGGAGTAGTCAGGACTCACCCGGCTCCGGATTCTTCGGCGGCATTCGAGTGGAACTCGTGCCAGCGGGTGAGGCCGCTGTGGGTGGCCAGGAAGGCGACAGTGACTCCGAATCGCTGCTTGAACTCGTGCCTGTGCACAGAACAGATAGAAATGTTACGACACCAATTCAATATGATGTGTTAATTCAAATAATAAACAAAGTAGAACTTAGACTAGTTAACAGGATTGAGTATCGAAAGTTTACTGTTGTTTACCTTGGCAGCAAACCCATTAGAACGGCTATTGGGCTTGATGCGCTTGTGCTAGATTCGTGAATGGTTTGGTATTTCATAATGGAGAGGCATTATGTTTTGTGGTATCAAGAGTTCAAAGATATTCAAGAGTTCATATACATATATATATATATTCAAGTAGTTGGAGTAGAGTTGTGGGTGCGAAAATTCAATATGAGAAAGACATTAAACGAGAGCAACGAGGACGACACAAAGAATCGGTATAAAATGCAAATAAAAGTGAGAAAAGAAGGGCGTACACAGAAATAAAAAATGGTTAATATGTGCTGCCTTCTAGCCCGAGTCTAGGCGAGTGCATGGCGTTGACTGTACTGGAGGTGTCTGCCAAGTCAAGCCCAGCATTGCTTATGGTCCCCACTATCCGCCAACGTCACTTACGTTATCTTGTCCTCGTTGAAGCTGGTGGTGTTGGAGTACCAGTCGGTGGCGTGGGCGTCAAAGACCAGAGCCTGCATCAGCTGCCGATCGCCTGAAATCCAAAGAACAGGGTCAGAACAGGCCTAGTTGGGGTGGCACATGGCTAAGTAGTGGTCGCAGTGGCATAACTTAATTACACAAAGTTATTGGCTTGGTAATAGATAGACTTCACGACTCATAAGTCCTCTGTGGCATGCAACAACGATTTGAGTGTGCAAATTCTCCAGCTAACTACGGAGTACTTCAATAAACTACGTGGTAATCATACTTAGGTTTAGAATTTTAGTTTATAATTTAAGTTTTAACTGGCCCAATCCATTTGGTATTATTTCCCAGAGCTATAATTACATTTGGTGGCAGGGGAACTGACCAATGATCAAATATATATACAAAAAGATGTTTGAAAATTATATATTATTTTTTTGGTAATTCCTATTTGGAACAGGGCTTCCTTCTTATTAGCAGAGACAAGCCTTATTTTCTTTATAATTCCTTGATCAGTTAAAGGACTTTCAAAACAAGATGTTCTGAAGCTTAAACAACGCACTGGCCTGGAAAATCATTTAAGATTAAGTATAATATGATGATTAGGAAAAACTCAGACCATTTTCTGGTGAGTTTCCTACAGAAATATTTCGAGGTAGGGTCAGACTACATTATATCGTATATGGCATAGCCGCTGGAGGTGCAGGTGCAGAGGTCGGAATTGAGATCGGTGCTACTGAGAGTGCGTGTGGGTGGGTGGGTGCACAACTATGATTGTGACTGTGATGACTTTTGACATTCGTTACTCACAATAGTAGCTTTCTTTTTCATTGATTGATGGATAGCGGCCAGTTGATGAGTTGTTAGCTGTGAATTTGCATGAACATTGAAATCGCAATCGTAATTTTCGCATTTTAGCCGTACAAAAACGGAATAACATCGAACCAAAAAACGCATAACAGAGTCTGGGAAAGCGGCGGTATATCGAAGCGATCGATTCGAGTATCGGAAATAAAGGTTTGGGTTTATGGATTCGGGACCCTGGATACTTACAGAACATGGCGGCCGCGTGCTCCGGGGGCATGGCACTCCGGCTGCCCGGCCACCGCCAGCCAGGCTCAGACATGCGCTCGAGAAAGTACAGGAGTTCGATCTCTGGCGTCTTGAATGTCCTGTTGCTGTGCTTGCAGAATAGCCTGGAGTATGGATTTAGTTACAGTATTGTAGTATAGATACTATATAGATAAAGTTAGCTCACCAATCTGGGTGTATTTTCCATTTCTTGCCAGCAAAAAAGCTGCGCAAATTCGTGCCCTCGACATTCATGCGATGGATCTCCTGATCGGTCCGTATGTCCAGGCGACTGACCCCATACTGTTCGGGATAGGAAATGACCAGAGTGAAAGGAGTCTTCTTGATGGCCGTCCAGTAATATTGCCGCTTTATGCGAGTCACCCGTTTCTGTAAGGGATTTATGGTAAAATAATAATATAAAGCAGAGTCCCCTCAAAAACGAGTATATGCAAGCCTCAATTGGTTTTGAAATCTAGACTAACTTACCATTTCATCGAAATGATTCTTGACCAACATCCACTTGCTGCCTGTCGATTGATTGATTATGGAATCTCTTATCTGTTAAAATAAATATTCAGATTAAAACTAAGTATTGTGATCAGTTAAGAGAGATCGTACCGTCAGCAGCACTGGATTGAAGTCTCTGGCGGGTCGATCGTCATCCAACAGCTCGACTTCGATCATGTCAACGCTATTGTACGAAGGCTTCAATATGTAGCCTTGGAACTGCAGGAATATTTAGAAAATTAATAAACAATTAAGAGGATATACCCAAGGTTTCTTACAATTGGACGAAAGTCTGGATGGAATAGTATATAACCGTTGTTGGTTACTATAAACGCATAGCCATTCACGCCAAGCTGTGGAGTAGGCCCATCATTAATACTATATTTTTATTAATAGTTTATAGGACAGACTTACCGTGAACGGCGACAGTAGCTTTTTAATGTCGTTGATGGGCACATCCGTGCCGGCCACGCCCAGAATGTTGGCAATTCTTGTCTGTGCGTGGAGAAGTTTTGAGAGATATTTAGAGGGATGTGCGGACAGGTGAGGTGGAAACGAAACATATNGTGGAAACGAAACATATACACAAGTTGGACTTTAAATGTTTACAAGTACAGAGAATTTGTAGTTAATGGTAATTGGTAATTGGTAATTGGTAATTGGTTTGCATGTTAATCAAATACTGAAAAATGAATTTGAAATTTGAATTCGATAAATGGCATTGCTAGTACAAACGCCTTAGGGCATCTCAAAGGAAAATACAAAGATGGAAATCAAAAAGGAAACAATGTCGAATGCAAATATGAGAAGCATCGTTACTACGCAAGAACTTACGAGTACAGTCAAGAAAGTCGATTTCAAAGATTTGTTTTTAGTTTAGTTTTTTTTTTGTTTTTGGCTTTTTGTTTTCTTGAATTGATGTTTACAAAGAATTTAGTTAAAGCGTTTTTTCTGTATTTTAGCGGCTAATTACATGGCTAGCAGAGTAGTACTAAGAGCGTATGAGAGCGTTGAGTTTATAAGGAGGCGTGTGTGAAACAAAATTAATTAATTTGAGTGTTAAGTTCGAGGAGAGGCTTTGGAAAATAGTAAATCAGCGATAGAGATAGACGGAATGTAGTTGTTGTTGAAAAAACCAAGGACTTCGAACTGAAAATGTGTGAAAGAAGGTGTTTTACACGTGTAGAGGGGCCCTTCTCCGCAGAGAAAGTACAGTTGTGCGTGTCTGTTTGCGTTGTTGGTGTCTCGGTGTAAAGTGTTTATTTTCACAGTTTTTATACCCTTCACATAAACATTTTGTGTGGTTTTGGGGGAGGTTTTTTTTTTGTTTTTGGGGGAGTCTACAGAGCCCCCATTGGCCACAGCGAGTGAGGGAGAGAGAGAGAGTTACAGAGAGAAGAGTTCGATCGCAGATCGTGGAGTCTTTGGAGTTTGGAGTCTTGCAGTTTTGGAGTGCCATTCAGCGAAGCTTTACACACAGAGATACAGAGAAAGAGAGAGAAAGTGCCGGAGAAAGTTCGAAACTAGGATTGCAGAATAAATCATTCGGGGTTAGTACCAAGCACTTGATCGGACTGGCTAGGAAATCATAAGTCATTGCATTATGGCCGTGGATTCGGGGTGGTGGCTCGGTATTAGGCATTACAGAAAATCAAATAAACTGAGGTTTTGAAAAACTTGTGGGTGCTGAAAGAAATCAGGCGAAATTAAGAGCAATAAACAAATTTTGATCAAGTCACGCATGCGGCTTTGAGACAAACAAAAGTGATACAATTTTGCAAAATATTAAGTTTTTTGGAGGTTTTTTGGTTTGGCTTTTGCATTTTGCATTAGAATTAGAATTTGCAGTTGTTTTTTGAGGGTTTGATTTAGATACAATTTACTCACAACTTGAAGGTTTATTTTCGCAGCCGGATTTATATCGGTCGTTAGATTAATGAGCTGTGAATTCGTATTTGTAGTATTTAATAAATCAATTTCTAGGAACGAAAGCAAACTTAAGTAGGGTTAGTCTAGGGGCGGGTGGAGTTGGAGGCGTGGTGGCGGCGGTGGTGTCGGTGGTGTCGGTGGGCGGGAAGCGCGGCGGGGTGCATACAGGGTCCTTAACATATGTATTCTGATCTGATCTGATCTGATCTGGTCCTGTCCAGCGGAAGGGTATAAAAACTCCAACGGAATCGGAATGAGATGTGTCTTGGGTTATATTTATATTTATATATAGGAATTGATCTGTTGTGGTTGTTCTTGTGTGCTCTATAGGTCCTCAGCAGCAGCAGCCTAGGGTTTCTCCGATTTTAGATCAATCTTATTGTACTTACTAAACATCAATGGGCATCTAACATATTATTTGTTAGGGGAGAGGGGCTTGGGGTTCGGGGCTACCAATTAGCACTATTTTTGATATATAGTATATATATGTAGAGTCTAGTAGTCGATCGCGGCTCAACCCAATCTTTCTTAGTGAAAACAACAAATGGTAAATTCTACTACTTCAAAATGCTAGATAAAATGTTCTATTTATACGTTAAGTAATCAACTAGGCATAGCTATAATTCGATAATTTGTTATAATAATTATTATAATGGTACGAGTACGGTTACGGTAACGGTTACGGTTATATATAGAGAAAATCAATATCTAGGTATCGTTAAATACTGGACCAATTCGATTAGATTTCGTTATTGTTACAGAGAATGAGAATACGTTTGGATTTGGATTTGGATTCGGATTCGGATTTGGTATCGATTTTTGGGGGTTGAACCCAGTACGTGGTCAACTATAATGTCAAAAGGTTGCTAAAGAATGCCATGGTCCTAGACCATATTAGCTAGATTTATATACGAGTTATAGTAGTTAGTTATAGTATATATCGGTTAAATATGGATTAGGTATGCATGTATGTAGCGCAAAGTATAACAAATTGTTTACTTTATTTTTCGAAATATATATATATATACGGATAATATATATACGAGTATATATAGAGCTCAATACGATATGCAATTAATTGGCGTATATAAAACTTTCATCAAGAGCAGTAAATACGTTATACGCAAAGAATTTCGTTCGAAATTTATTAAGTTTGGATCTGATTGTTATTTGTTAGAATTTGGCATTATAGTTTGTACCTCACGTGTTTGCAATTCCCAGAGTGCTTCATTTATTAAAACTTCTTCGGTGATATTCTGTGGTATAGTTGTGTATAGTTTGGTAGTAGTAGTAGGTAGTAAGTATCGTGTTATATATATAACGCATAAATTATTAATACAGTAGTAGTAGTAGTATAAAGTGAGTTGTTACATAGATAGATTCAGATTGGTTTGCTGTATTTCGATTTCTTGCTTCGATCGTTAATGAGTTTGGGGGCAAAATGATTTCCGCGCTGCACCGACGGTTTCAGTTTTCTTTCTTTCATTTCCGCTAAGAATTTTGCAGTGCTAACTCGCTTGATAGAGTTCGATTCAATATATATGGGTATATCCCCCGGTGCCAGGGGGACGATATCACCTTGGCTTATTCACTTACCGCGTTCTCGCGTCGATCGTAGATGGGCATCGAGACGGTGGTCATAAATTGATAAACATTTGAGTCCACAGGCTGGTTCCAGGTCTATTACGAAATGAGGTATATAAACACATTTAGTTCATGTTTGAAAATAGGGGAAAACAGACTAGAACCATTCCAAAATTATAACAGTTCCTAATACAAAAAAACCGAGCTCAAAGAATTGGGTTAACCCTTATAATTATGTGTTTCTTGTGACTCCATGCTAAGCTCTCTCAGAGAGCAGCTGAAAAGAAATCTCTCGTTGGCTATTGCTTGTACAGTGCAGGCAAAGCGTGGAAGAGAGAGCGAGAGAGATAGTGCAGACACACACAGACATGTGAAAAAGATCTTTATATCTCTTTTTAACTTAAATAACCCAAAGAAATAAGAAGAGCACTGTTTTTCGAACTCACCTCCTTCATCCGCCTGTACTTCCGTCGGTACATCTCGCTGGGCTCCAGCATCCGATCGTGTACCTGCCGGTACTCAAGGACATCGGCCTTCTGGTACTCGCACTGGTTGATGTCCCACAGATAGTCGGAGAGCTTGGTGTCCTACGCACAGAGAGATCAGAGGAGGGAGAGGGAGGAGTGTTTTTGGGAGAGTTCTTCGCTAACCAGGAGAGAGGCATAATTGTGGCCACTCTGGGGCACTACCCACCTCGATGTCCGCATAGACCTGGGACCAAATCACCGGATGATCGTGCCTACCCAAGACGAGGGGCCTGGCCATAACTGGAATGTAATTTAAGACCATCTCGCGCACCTCAGCGGTATCGCTAAGGTGGACGTAGTAGCCCTGATTCTCGCACGCCATCCACCGTATATCATCCCAATTGGCCACCTCTTTGCCAATGAGGTAGGTGAACACACGGACCGGCTTGTACGGCGGGTCCCGCCAATTGTGCAACTCGAAGACCTCCCGATTGTTCTCCGGCGCCCCGTCGCCAATGATCATGATCGCCTGATTGCACTGCGCCCCGCGCGACGTCGACTTGGCTTCTTCCAATATCTCGAATGCCTTTGTCAATGCAGCGGTATAATTGGCAATCGCATCGGGCTTAATCTGTTCAATCCCTTCTTTCAGTTCACGTATGTTGCCCAGATTCGCCTGGATGAATTTCGAAAGTGTTGTGTTCGTTTTTTGGATAGTGTGTTTATGTTTTTTGTTTTATGGGTTTCGATTTTTGTTATCGTTTTTGGTTGCATCAATTGGGTGTGTTTTTGGATCGATTTTGGCCATCGAATTGCGGTTAACGGATTGCGTATAACGGATTTAGTCGTGTTTGTTGCGGGGATAGACAGAAACCAAATTGTTGTTAATTATAAAAATAAATCGGAAATAAAGTCAAAAGAAAAATTGATATATACTTGAATGAGTGAATCCTCGAAACATCCGACCACTGAGCGCACTTTGGTGTTAAAGGTGAAGATGTTCACAAAGTCATTTGTACCTAATGTATCGAGTATCGTATTGACAACATGCTTTGCGATATCTAGCCTCTGTCCCAACATTGAACCGGATCCATCCATCAGGATAATGATATCCTTCGGACTCGTCGCCGCCTCCATATACCAGGAGCGTAAGCGGCAATCGTATAGATCAACCGGTACGTCCTTATTCCACTTCGATGCAGGGAATTGACGCATAAAGCCGGTCGAACTGCCAAAGAATTGCCACGACAATGTCGGATCGTTTTTGTAATTGTCGCGGAATATCTGATCCAAATTCTCCGACCACTGAATTGCTTTTATCACATCCGGTGCTGTTTGTGGTGTTGTTTGTGGTGTTGTTGTTGTTGTTTTTGTTGTTGTTGTTTATTATATTTTTGTATGTTTTGTTCGAGGTTTGAGGCAATGAAACGGAAAGAATTTTGCAAAGAAACACAGATTAGTTGGCCTCGACTTGTGCGGACTTAAGCCTAGTCGTAATCTAATTTTGCGGTGGACTCTCCTCCTCCGCGGACGTCACAGGTGTGACAGGTGTGTTGTAGTACTGGGTTCGTGTGCTGGTGGCTCAAGTTGGGTGTTATACGGTTTTTGGCAAGCATTCCGCGTGTTTCGGCAGTGGTGCCGGAGCATTCGCATTCGCATTCCCATTGGCGTTGAACCCGGGCGCGCCGTCAACGTACGCACTGCACCGCCAGCGGCCCCGGCGGATATATTCGACTGAACCGGATCGGATCGGATCCGATCTCGCGGAGCATTAGGTACGATGTGGTTTGGGCCGGGCGGCGCAGTGCGGTGCTTGACATGTGCTCGCGTTCCTCGCACGCATTGACGCAAGCGGTTTGGAAATCGAAAAAAATCAAGAGCGGGATTCCGGAAACTGACATCGATTTGGTTAAGATCGTTGCTTAGTTCTTAAGAATTATTATAATTTTTCAATCCATTTTCTAATTCCAGAAATGTGATTTCCAGACAGCTTATTAGTTTTGGAGTAAGATCATAAAGCTCTTGACATTTTCTTTGAATAAATTATAAGACCATAAAGATCTTGACATTTTCTCCAATAAAATATAAGATCATAAAGATCTTGAAATGTTCTTCTTTTTACTTATAATTCCCAACGAGTTATAGTTTTTTTTAATTTATATTAGAGTGATCTGTAAATTCTGCATATAATCAAAGCCAAATCGAAACTATATTCAGTTTCCGGTATCCCTTCGAGGATAAGGAGGCGCAGCGTACGGCTTATATGGCATACAGAAAAAAAATCAACGATTACGGTCAAGCGAGCTAGCAAACAGCTAAAGAGCGAGTGAGCGAGCGAGCGAGCGACAGAGATAGAAAGATAGAGCGAGCTAGCTAGATGCGATTTCTGGGTTCTACTTTCTGGTAGCTAGACTGAGACGAAGAGTGTTTGGTTAGTTTTTTACTGGTGTTTGATTTGAAAAGCATTATACAGAGTCCTGTTCTTATGTCGAAATCGGATCGAATTTAATTAATAGAATTAATTTATATAATTCCTAAGATATTCCAGAATAAATGTTGAATTTTCAACAAAATCTTTACTTTAAGTAAAGTAAATATAATAAAATACAACAAATATTAATTGAATTAATCTAATATGTTGCGAGAAATTAATAAATAAATTACATTTCAAGTTAATTTAAGGCAAATTCCCTAAAATATAGGGTAACATTTTTAAAAAACTTGGGCCTCTAGAATTCCCAATGAGTTCTAGGCTGACAAGCCACCAAATTCGACCACTATAAGAACAGGACCTTTCAGACAAATACAACAACAGGCGACAGTTACAGTTACAGTTACAAGAGAGAGATAGAGATAGAGAGATACACAGAGAGCGAGAGAGAGAGATAGGTGGAGAGCGGAGAGAAGAGATACACGGATTATGGTGATTACGGATTATTCCAAACCTCGATCGAACACATTGACCGGCACGTGAACCGAGCTCACACTGAAGTTGACCGGAGTGTTGTGGAACTCCGGCCGGGGCTCTAGGACCACCACCTTCGGCTGCACGTAGATCAGCGGCTCGCCTATGTCCTTGTCCATGTCCGGAGCCGGCGTGGGTATGGGCGGTATGGGATCGCCGGGCTCCAGCATCTCCTTGGCATTGTAGTAGGAGAACATCTTGTCCGCCATGTCGTTCTGGTGCGACAGAGCCGTATTCTCAGCCGTGTCCATAATGCGCTGAATAATGATTAGCTTTTATAATGGACTTAATGGGCTTAGTTAGTTGTTAGTGACTTACCCGCACAGCGCTGACCTTGAGATCCATCATCATTTCTATTTCCTTGGCCATCGAGTCCACGATGGAGGCTCCGTTCCGCGATACCACTTTTGCGTCCTTGAAATGCTGTTTAATAGATGGAACAAAGGGATATTTCAGGGGTTTTTAAGGGGGGAGGTTAATGGAATGATTATCTATCTTATTGTACATTTACCTACTAAACAAATTACTTTATTATTTTTACCAAAACCCCTATGTCTTTGGCTTTCCCTTAATACGCTTCCACATATGCTTAGGGGAACCACCCTGGTAAACCCATTTGGAGGCCCCAGTGGGGCCATCGACAAACACATTTACATGCATTATAAACAGTTGGCGCCAATGCGCTTGTAACTCATGTGTGAAACAATTTCATTTGTAAATCCAATTTCGCTGCCTAAAAATAAATTACCAGCTGTCCTGTCCTGGGCAATGCCAGCGCACTGACCTCATATGGGCAGCTGGAGATGGAGGCCCAAAGGCGACAAAAAATAAGTGGTAACTTGCTTTGGACTTGGACGGATACCCTTCCTTATGGAAAACTAAATAAGATATATATATATATCTATTTTGTCATATATATTTTAAATTATTAGTAACTAAACTTAAGATCATATAAAGTTTTCATTTCCCTATATTAAATCTCAAGTAATTATGACCCACAAAGCATGTGACCCACTGCCTTACATTTCCCCTTCTCCTTTTTTATTTATTGTCCCAACCCTCTTTATTATTACCTGCAATTAAAGCCAGAAAGAACTGTATATAGATTTAACCGAGGGCATTGAAACTTCGGCCTACTGGCTGAGAAATCTCAGCTTTACATTTTTTATAATTGCCCCTCGGTCGGGCAGCCTTTAACCCAAATACGGAGCAGCCGAAGTCTCAGCCTCAGAGAGACGTCAACAAGGAGCGCACAAAAACATAACCGAACAGTGGAAAGCGGAAAATGGGGAATGGAGAGAGGGTAAGGGAAAGGACAGGCGGAAGGGGGAAGGGGAAGAGGGAAAAAGCGGAGCGGCGGAAAAATCAATAAAATGCTCTTTGCTCACATTTTGAACCTCCTTGCGCCTGGTGATGAAATCGCCCAGATGAAACAGCTCCGTGCCCAGTTTGTCGGCCCACGAGTGAACGCTGGATGGGTGGAAAATGGGGATTACTATATACTCTATATCCCAGATAGGGAACTTTGGGTAACTCCGGAGGAACTCACAGATTGTAGTTGATGTTCTCGGCTGGCTGCAGGTTGACGCACGGGGCCAAACAGACCAGAACGGAGAGCAGGCCCAGGCAGAGGCGCCAGCAGGCCAGGAGTCTGGTTAGAAACCAGGCCATGATTGCCCCGGATGCCCCGATTCTTGCGATCTACTAACTGCTGATGATGACGGCGGGGGTCGATCGAGCGGGAGCGCGACATAAATACCAGGCGATGCGTTTTTCGTAGCCTACTTTGCTGCGGCGCTCACACACTCTCGCACTCGAGCTAGCCACACATTAGCCCGTTAGCCCGTTAGCTCGGTTCTGGCCACCTTCCTTGGCCCGTCGCAAACATATCCCCCGATCTCCGGCACTGGATCACTCTGTATATATATATAACTCACTTCCCCTAGGCACTGGGTCGCTTTAGCATGTTCAGTCCCTTGGAATTTTCACTAGTTTTCAGCAATTTTCTACGCGAGCCAGCACTTTTCGGTGTGTGTGTGTTGTTGGCCAGCGAAAACTTTTCTCTCTACACTGTCGTGGCCCGTTTTGACGTTTTCCTGACGTTTCTGGGCCAGCTTAAAGCTCGCTACCACGGTTTCCCCTAGCCGGAGAGGGACGACCCTAGTCCGTCCTCAAAAGGCATTCGCCGCACTCCTCTGAGCCCTCAGTGCGCCTGCCCTGACGTTTGGCGATTCGGCGCCCTGCCTTTGTTTACCTCGACGGGCGTCCCACAGGTGTTTGTTTACCTGCCAGCGCGCCTGCGTCCTGGCCATGTTGACGTGCGTGTCCTGGCAGCTGGCAGAACATCTGTTGCTCCGCGGGCTGAAAGGTGACAGTTCTGGGGTTTCCTGAGCTTTTCGAGGACTCAACTTTGGGCGGGAAAAGCTCGAGTGCCGTTGGCCGGAAAGCCCTTTCAAATTTAGTTGGTACAACGGCCAAAAGGGAGGGTGACTTCTTAATTATAATTCCATCTTGTTTGGGTAATTTTTATATATTTTTCCTGAAAATTATATAGGTTCTCTACTCATTCTATAATAATTAAAGATTGTTGTTAGCTTGGTTTAGTTTTCTTTCAGACTTTCTACCTAATAAGATATATATACTTAATGTGAGCATAATTTTTTTAGTTCTTTATTTATTTTATTTATATATTCCCACTCTAATGTAGCTCTATTTGTATTTAAGCTTACCACAACACCCCTTAAGCTCACATTTAGTACACCTTCAAGTTCCCCCTCTATAAGGGTTAAAAAGAGCTTCACAAAACGACGGCTAGAGGGCGCTCCCTGCTTATCGTAATACCCCAAAGTCTTAAGTTCAAACACTAGCTGTCGCTTTAGTTTATCAATACTTTTTATTGGTATATCGTAAGGTTTACACGTTTCGCAAGATTTGTGTCTCCAGCGCTGACCCAGTCGAAGCTCCACCCACGGGGCAGTACTTAGTACTTGTAGCCTCCGGCTCCACCGGCTCCGCCACCGCCGCCGCCGCGCGCTCCAGGCTGTGGACCCTGCGGGAACTGGGCCTCGCCCTCGTAGGTCACGTCCGCGTGGTAGCCCGTCTTCCAGTCGGCGGTGTAGCGCACGATCTGGGTGCGTCCGTCCGGCATCTGGACGCGATACTCGCCGGTCACCACATCGCCGTCGCTGGACGCCTTGTGCGCATAGTCGTTGGCAGTCTCCGGGTCCTGGACGGCGTACTCGAAGTCGAAGGGCATGCCGGGCATGTGCACGTGGTCCTTGAATTAATTGGCAGAAGAATTAATAATTATTTTATTATAAATAATGATTCACTGATAATGGTATGTATACTTTGAGAAAAGCTTCTTTAACACTAGAAAATTATAAACTGTATTTATTTAACTTTAGCCTGCTCTAAAAACTAATCAAGTCTTGCCGTTATGCAATTATTTCTTTAAAAGCACCTCAAGGTATAATAATATTCTCTAAAATTATTATATTCATGTCAGAGTTGTGGAAATAAATCATAACTCATCCGAAATGCAAGCTTGAACTTAAATTTTGTAACAGATTATAATAAAGAAATCGATCAACATAAAAAGATTATCTTTGAAAAATCAATTTCAGTCAAATATGACCTTTTACCTGCATTTATATATCGGGAGAGTTATTATTTTGTTATTTTTGAACAAAGATATAATGGTTTTGTACTCACATCGCCTGGCTGGCCGGGAATCTGGCGGGGAGTGCCGGGTGGTGACGGTGGTCGGGTTCCGGGCACTGCAGGCCTTCCAGGTGGACCGGGCTTCTGTGGATTTATGGATACATTAGTTGGGTAAGACTAGTGTCTAAAAGTCAACAAAATTACGATAAACACCATAAACCTGCCATTTATATTCTACCATTCCTTAATACTAAAGTTAGCCAACAACCAATCCATTTAAAATATGTTTACAATATTTCCCATTTAGCTGAAGCACACAGAAATACTTTTCGTCATTGTTTTGATTTTAGAAAGAGAAAAAGAAACCGATTTGTTGAACTTCGCGTTATGGAAGTTCACCTGCATTGTGTTATTTTCGCAACGATCTGCCAGGCCACTCCGTTGGGAGATCTCAAAAGGTTAACTTGCAGTCATTTTCAACTGCCAAAGCCCTTCACCGATTCAAAATGTTGCCATCATTTTGGGCCGACATTCAGCAACATGACATGGCAGCATTTATTGAGCATTCAGTCTGTGTTTGGGGTTTCAGTCTGAGTCCGAGTTGAGCCCCGGCATTCGGGTTGATGAATGCGGCGACAAATCTCGGCTGCCGCCGCCAGGCCAAGTTGCCTGGTTGCCCCCGAATGCTCCCAGAATGATGGCCGTAATTAGTCCCGTTGACGGGGATTCAATTTGCGGCGGTCTACCAAGCCACATGGCCAGATAACTCAGATTCTGGAATTCATTTAATCTCTGGCAAAGGGAGGCAGAGCTTTACTCACGAATGGGGTCTTCGGTTCCGAGTAGTCGTAGCCGTTCTTCGTGGGCGGGAGGTATGCATTGGAGCCAGGAGCGATCTGGGCGTAGGCATAGGCACTGATGGCAGCGAGGGATAAGCTCTGGAATCACACAGATATAGGGAATATAAATATATATATTAATAAATATTAAATATAAAATAAATATAAGTGTTGAGGGGAAAAATTGCAACTACTTTTAAGGTCATTTTTGTATAAGTAAGTTATGTATATAATTTTATTAGAGACCTTTAAATATATAT